>MU782353.1:7837-130606 GCA_026770625.1 Nicotiana glauca | reverse complement strand
GGGGCGGGGGGGGGGGGGGGGGGGGGGGGGGGGGGGGGGGGGGGGGGGAGCTGCCGGAGTCCCACATTCATAGTCCCAATGTAAATACGCAGCCATACCAAGAAGATATTCAGAAATGGAGTGGAAAAATACAAGGCAACAGGTAGTTCTAGCCAAACATGCTCCACGTAGTACAATCAAAGCAACTTAAGCAAATAGGCAGTTTAGGACAACTAAGCATGATTTTCTAAACTAACAGAGGCTATAATTGCAAGTTGAATAAAGCAGGTAAGAAAGAAACTCAGTCTAAATATTTAAAGTAAAAACTGAATTTTCAACAATTAGCTCAGGTATGCGCTTGTCACCTCACGTACAAGGCAGTCAATTACCAGATATCATATCTAATGCGACGACCTCAACCCCGGTCGTGGTGGCGCCCAACACAATGCTAGGCAAGCTCGACCATTTCGACACTCACACTCTCTTTTATAGAGTTTATAACCAATTAACAGGATTAAATGTCAATTAACATAAGTTTAACTATGCTACAATAGATAAAAAAGTGCGGAAACCAAGAAAAATGCTAATACAAATCCCACCGATTTGGTGTCACGAATCGAGAGTCTCTAATACAAATCTGAGTAGCAGCCTATACATAAAATAGTCTAGAATGCGGAAAAATAAAAAGGATAAGGGAAGAAATCGGGTCTTGCAGACGCGATGCAGCTACCTCGATAACTCCAGAAATAAGTTGATCAGCAGCAGAAAGCTCAAACTATGCCTCCGGGATACCTGTATCTGCACGCATGGTGCAGGGAATAAAGTGAGTACTCCGACTCAGTGAGTAATAGCAATAAATAACGACTAACAGAAAGAAAACTCGTAAGAACATTACGTAGTTCTATATGAAAACAGTAAGTACACTAAACAACGGCTAAATAAGAAAGTCAGGTATATATCCTTCAAACCACTACACAACTCATTTACTCCTCTCAATGACCGGTAGTTTATTTATACCGCTGCGTCGTGCAGCCCAATCTATACAGTATACTACTACATCGTGCAACCCGATCCATATATATATATATACTGCTGCGGCGTGCAGCCCAATCCAATAATAGTAGGCGAAAGCGCCCACTGGGGGTGTGCAGACTCCGGAGGGGCTCCTTCAGCCCAAACACTATGCTACTGCGGTGTGCAGTCCGATCCATATAATATACTACTGCGGCGTGCGGTCCGATCCATGTAATATATTACTGCGCCGTGCAGTCCGATCCATATATGTGTATATACTGCTGCGACGTGCAGCCCGATCCGAGATATATCAAATACCCTCACTATGAGGTCCTCAACCCCTCTCAGTCAATATAGACTTGGCCTTTCGGGCACACTAAGGTAAGACAGGGTTCCCAACCCACACATTATTCTCATTTGGATATATTCATTTTCTAAAGCTGGTTCATTTTATGTTTTATCGGTTAAGAACATGAGTGAGGGTATGATTTCGACAAGTAAAGTGAGGTCAACCTGTACAAATGCCCCCTAAGGGTTTTACAGATCGGCACAAGGCCCCAAACAATGCAACTAACCCAGAACATAATGATATTCATTAAGTTTCAATCAAAAATATAGTAGATTAATCAATTGGGATGGACCGAGTCCGAATCCCCGGCAGTAACAGACCATACGCTCATCATACATCGTGTGTCTCAGCTCAATATAGCACCACGTTGTGCAAATCCGGGGTTTCAAACCCTCACAACATCATTTCTAACATTACTCACCTCAAGCCGACCAAAATCCTTGCTCGCTTTGCCTTTGTCTCGCAAATCAACCTCCTCGAGCTTTGAATCTGATCAAAACCACAAGGAATACGTTACAATAGGCTAAGGGAACACAACCCAATCGAAAAGACTCGAAAAATATCAAAAATCATGAAATTGGCAAAACCCGAGCCCCGGTCCCACTTCTCGAAAAATTAGAAAATTCACATCACCGGATTCCTTATCTTGCCACGAGTCTATACATATCAAATTTACCAAAATCCGAGCTCAAATGCTCCCTCAAACCCCAAATTTTCATTCAAAAAGTAAAGCCCTAATTCTTCCCTTTTAATCAAATATCCGTGAATTTAAGTGTTGAATCTTCAATAAAATGATTTTTCTAGGCCATAGGACTCACCTCCAATCGATTCCTAGTCAAAACCCTCTTTAATCCTCGTCAAAAGCTCTTAAGGTTACTCAACAATGGTGGAAATGGGACTTGGTTCCCGGATAAAATGTTTCGTAAAACCCTTCTGCCAGCCCAGAGTTTACTCTATGCGATCGCATCCAAGCCTCTGTGATCGCATAGCACAACTTACCTAAAAAATAGCCAATGCGAACGCGACCCCTCTACTGCGATTGCATTGCTTCACTGACCATACCTATGCGATCACACTCCCTCTGACGCGATCGCATTGAACAAATACCCCTCAAGACTCTAGGTCCATTTAACACTACGCGATCGCAATACAGATCATGCGATCGCAATGAACAGCTTCCTCAACCTATGCGATCGCATACCCTACTCTGCGATAGCACTAAGAAATCAGAATAGATTCGCAAAACCTTCTAGGTGAACGCAATTGTCCTCCTGCGATTGCAGAGAACAAAAATGTCTGCAACATACCAGCTGAAATCTGCAACTTCCAAAATCCAAGATTGGTCTGATTGACAATCCGAAATCACCCCGAGGCCCCCGGAACCTCAACCAAAAGTACCAAACCATCCTAAAACATCATCCAAACTTGTTGCAATCATCAAAACACCACAAACAACACCAAAACCATCAAATTACATCAGATTCATGCCTAAGTTTCTTAAAAACTTCTGAAATACGCATTTGATCAAAAACCCGACCAAAACACCTCCGAATGATCTGAAATTTTGCACACACATCCAAAATAACCTAAAGAAGTTACTGCAACTCTCGAAATTCCATTCCGACTTCCGAATCAAAATCTCACCTACCAACCGGAATTTGCCAAAATACTAACTTCGCCAATTCAAGCCTAATTCTACACCAGACCTCAAAAATCAATTCTGATTGCGCTCCTAAGTCACAAATCATCCCCCGAAGCTAATCGAATAACTGAAAATCACATTCGAGCCCTCTAACTCAATAGTCAACATCCGATTGACTTTTCCAAAATAAGCCTTCCTTAAAGAGACTAAGTGTCTCATTTCCATCCAAAACCAATCCAATTCGACTCGATCACCAGAAATACCGGTAACGAAGCATAGAGAAACGTAAGATGGGGGAAAAGGGGTAGTAACTCACGTGATGACAAGTCGGCTCATCACATCCTCCCTAACTAAACAAATGCTCGTCCTCGAGTGGGTCAAGAAACATACCTGGAGCCATAAACAGGTGAGGGTATCTGCTCCGCATTTCCCGCTCGGTCTACCAAGTAGCCTCCTCCACGGGCTAACCTCTCCACTGCACCATTACTGAAGCTATAACCTTTGGTCTCAATTTTCGAAGCTGACGACCCAAAATAGCCACTGGCTCCACATATAGGTTAAATCATAATCCAACTGAACAGTGTTGAAGTCCAATACATGAGACGGGTCCCGACATACTTCCGGAGCATAGACACATGAAATACTGGATGCACGCTCGACAAGCTGGATGGCAAAGCAAGCTCATAAGCCACCTCCCCAACCCTCCTAAGTACCTCAAAAGGCCCAATGAACCGCGGACTCAGCTTCCCTTTCTTCCCAAACCGCATAACGCCCTTTATGGGGGAAACTTTCAGTAAGGCCTTCTCACCTATCATGTAGGACACATCCTGAACCTTCCGGTCCGCATAACTCTTCTGACGCGACTATGTTGTACGAAGCCTCTCCTGAATCATCTTCACCTACTTTAAGGCATCCTGAACCATCTCTGTCCCCAATAACCTAGCCTCGCCGAGCTCGAACCATCCAGTAGGAGATCTATACCGCCTCCCATACAATGCCTCATACGGAGCCATCTGAATGCTCGACTAATAATTGTTGTTGTAGGAAAACTCTACAAGCGGCAAAAACTCATCCCAAGAACCCCCAATATCAATAACACAGGCACACAACATGTCCTCCAAATCTGACTAGTGCGCTCGGACTGCCCGTCTGTCTGAGGATGGAATGTTGTGCTCAACTCTAACTACGTACCCAACTCCCGCTGAAATGTCCTCCAGAACTGAGTACCCCTATCTGAGATAATAGACACATGAACCCCATGCAATCAGACAATCTCCCAAATAAAGATCACTACCAGTCGCTCCGAAGAATAAGTATTACATACTGGAATGAAGTGCGTGGACTTGGTCAGCTGATCCACAATCACCCAAATTGAATCGACCTTCTTCAAAGTCCGAGGGAGACCACTCACAAAATCCATAGTAATCCTCTCCCACTTCCACTCAGGAATAATCATCCGCTGAAGTACACCGCCCGGTCTCTGATGCTCGTACTTAACCTGCTAATAGTTGAGACACCAAGCTACAAACCCCACTATATCCTTCTTCATGCTCCTCCACTAATAGTGCTGCCTCAAATCCTAATACATCTTCCTGACACCTGGATGGATGGAATACCACTAGTTGTGGGCCTCCTCACATATCAAAGCCCGAAGACCATCCACATTGGGCACCCAAATCTCGCCCTGCATCCTCAACACGCCATCACTATCATTGGTCACATCCTTGGCATCATCATGCTGAACCATGTCCTTAAGGACAAGCAAATGCGGATCATCATACTGGCGCTCTCTGATGCAGTCATACAAGGAAGACTGAGAAATGACACAAGACAACACCCGACTAGGCTCTGAAATGTCTAATCTCACCATCCGATTGTCCAAAGCCTGAACATCAACCACAAAGGGCCTCTCCCAACTGGAATGTATGCCAAACTACCCATACTCACCACCTTCCGGCTCAAAGCATCGACCAATATATTGGCCTTCCCTGGATGATACAAAATGGTAATATCATAGTCCTTGAGTAACTCAAGCCACCTCCGCTGCCTCAAATTAAGATCCTTTTGCTTGAATAGATACTAAAGACTGCGATGATTGGTGGATACCTCACAAGATACACCCTACAAGTAGTGCCTGCAAATCTTCAAAAAATGAACTCTAGAAGCCAACTCCAAATCATGTACAAGGTAGTTCTTCTCATGGGGCTTCAACTGACGAGAAGCATATGCAATAACTCTACCCTCCTGCATCAACACACATCCGATTCCATCTCTCGAAGCATCACAATATACAGTGCAAGAACCTGAAGCTGATGGCAACACCAACACTGGAGCCGTGGTCAAAGCTGTCTTGAGCTTCTGAAAGCTCTCCTCGCACTCATCCAACCACAAAAATGGGGCACCCTTCTGAGCCAACTTGGTCAAGGGCGATGCAATAGAGGAAAATTCCCTTAACAAACTAGCAATAATAACATGCCAACCCAAGGAAACTACATATCTCTGTGGCTGAGGTCGGTCTAGGCCATCTCTGCACCACTTATATCTTCTTTGGGTCGACCTGAATACCCTCGCTAGACACCACGTGTCCTAAGAAAGCCACTGACCCAAGCCAAAACTCACACTTGGAGAACTTTGCATAAAGCTTCTCCTCCCTCAATCTCTGCAATACCACTCTCAAATGTTGTACGTGATCCTCCTCGCTACACGAGTACACCAATATATCATCAATAAAAACGTTCACGAACGAATCTAGATATGGCCGAAATACACTGTTCATCAAGTGCATGAACGCAGCTGAGGCATTGGTCAGCCCAAAGGACATAACAAGAAACTCATAGTGCCCATATCTAGTCCTGAAAGCAGTCTTCATAATATATGAATCCTTGATCTTCTACTGGTGATAGCCTGAACGGAGATCAATCTTGGAGAATACCCTTGCCCCCTGAAGTTGGCCAAATAAATCATCAAAACGAGGTAGGGGATACTTGTTCTTCACTGTCAATTTGTTCAATTTCCTGTAGTCAATGCACATTCTCATTGTCCCATCTTTCCTTTTCGCTAATAGAACCGGTGCACCCCACGGTGACACACTAGGCCAAATGAACCCCTTATCTAGGAGTTCTTGAATCTGATACTTTAGTTCATTCAACTCTGTCGGTGCCATACGATATGGAGGAATGGAAATGGGATGAGTTCCCGGCACCAGGTCAATACCAAAATCAATGTCCCTGTCTGGTTTCATGCCCAGCAGGTCTGCAGGAAACACATCAGGAAACTCCCTCACAACTGGGACCGAATCAGTGCTAGGAGTCTCAGCTCCAATATCCCTTACAAAACCTTCTATGCAATTTCAATTATCCTCCTGCGAGCGCAGAGAACAAAAATGTCTGCAACATACCAGCTGAAATCTGCAACTTCCAAAAGCCACGATTGGTCTGATTGACCATCCAAAGTCACCCCAAGGCCCCCGAGACCTAAACCAAAAGTGACAACCCATCCTAAAACATCATTCAAACTTATTTCAATCATCAAAACACCACAAACAACACCAAAACCATCAAACTACATCGGATTCAAGCCTAAGTTTCTTAAAAACTTCTGAAATATGCATTTGATAAAAAACCCGACCAAAACACCTCCGAATGATCTGAAATTTTTCACACACATAAAAAATCACCTAACGAAGCTACAGCAACTCTCGGAATTCTATTCTGACACCCGGATCAAAATCTCACCTACCAACCAGAATTCGCCAAAATACTAACTTCGCCAATTCAAGCCTAATTCTACACCGGACCTCAAAAATCAATTCCGATTGCGCTCCTAAGCCACAAATCATCCCCCGATGCTAACCAAATCACCGTAAATCACATATGAGCCCACTAACTCAATAGTTAACATCCAGTTGACTTTTCCAAAACAAGCCTTCCTTAAAGAGACTAAGTGTCTCATTTCCATCTAAAACCAATCCAATTCGATTCGATCACCTCAAATATCGATAATGAAGCTTAGATAAAGGTAAGATGGGGGAAATGGGGTGGTAACTCACGTGACGATGGGCCAGGTCATCATACCTAAGGGAATAGTTCCCCACACAAGGTTAGACAAGGCACTTACCTCGAACCGACTCCAAAATCAACTCGAAACCACACTTTTGCCACAAGTATCCGACTCGAAATGGCCCAAATCTAGTCAATTCAATTACATATCATAAATAAAATCTCCAACAACTACTTCTATGATTTAAGTAAAAGCTAAGATGCAAAATTAGGAAAAATAACCAAAATGCCCCTAAAGACAACGTCTCGAAATCGGATGAAATTAACATTTACAACCCTCGTACTCTCACGAGTCTATCCATATAAAAATCTCTCAAAGCAGAGGTCAAACACCCACTTAAAACTCAATAATTTGGTCTATGAAGTTTTACCAATTTTTCATTCAAAATCCAAAATTAAATGAGGAATTCATGATTAGATTGGTGGGTTACAAGCAAAAAGAAGTTTAGAATTGTTATCCAATCAATGTCTCTGAAAATCCCTCAAAATCTCTCTCAAATCCGAGCTTTCAAGCTTGAGTTTTGGTAAAAATGGCTAACCCTCAGTTTTTGAAAGATTATCAATGCCCAGGTAATTAGTAAATCATGATCGCGAAGATAGGACTGCGATCACATAGAGTAAAAATAAATGCTCCAGGAAAAAGGCCTACGCAAACGCGAGAAGGAGCATGCGATCGCAAAAAAAGAGGAGCTGGCCTTACGCGATCACGCCTGAAGGCACGCTAACGCGAAGAAGGAATGGGCCACTGAGTCACCGGCTCAGTTTTTACTATTCGAAAGTGAGGGAGAAGATGCGAACACGAAGGAGGAAGGGGCAAAGTTACGCAATCGCAAACCAATACATGCGATCACGACTAAGGAATTGCCCCCCCCGGAATCGCTCTATGTGGTCGGGTGAAAGGGGACGCGATCGCAATGAGGAACAGGGGTCTGCAATAGCTGAAGAACTTTTTGCAATTTTACACAACTCCAAAATTCTCCGTTGAGCATCCAAAACACACCCGAGGCTCCCGGGACCCCAACCAAACCTACGAACATATACCATAACATCATTCAAACTTGCACCAATACTTAAACCACCTAAAACGTCGGAAACTCGAATTAATCAATGATTTAAGCCTAAGAACTTTGAATTCTCTCCAAATACGTTTTCGATCAAAAACCTAACCAAACCACATCCGAATGACCTGAAATTTTGCACACACATCTCAAATGACATGACGGAACTACTGCAACTTCCGAAATTCAATTTCGACCCTTGGACAAAAATCTCACTATCAGACCGAAAACTTCAAAAATTCATACTTCGGCATTTCAAGCCTAATTTAGTTACGGACCTCCAAAACTTATTCCGAACATGCTCCCAATCATGAAATCACCTAACGGAGCTAACGGAACCATCATATTTCCATTCTCCTAATCGGATTTTGACTATGGGAAACTTTCCAACACTTAAGCTCTCATTTAGGGACTAAGTGTCCCAAAACTCTCCGAAACTCAAAACCGAACATCCTGACAATTCAAATTAGCAGAAATAGACTTGGGAAAAATAGTTAATAGGGGATCGGGGCAATAATTATTAAGATGATCGGTCAGGTCATCACATCCTCCTACACTTAAACATTCGTTCGTCCACGAACGAGTATAGAGACATACCTGAAGTAGTGAAAAGATGAGGATAACTGCTACGCATATCCTGCTTGGTCTCCCGGGTCGCCTCCTCGGCCGGCTGACCCCGCCAATAAACCTTTATTGAAGCAATGTTCTTTGACCTCAACTTTGTGACTTGCCTGTCCAATATAACCACTGGCTCCTTAACATAGGATAGATTCTTGTCCAACTAGACTGAACTGAAATCCAACATGTATGACGGGTTATCGTGATACCTCCGGAGCATCGAAACGTGAAATACCGAATTAACTCAGACCAAGTTGGGAGGTAAGGTAAGCTCATAAGCAACCTCCCCAACACGCATCAATATCTCAAAAGGGCCAATAAATCTCGGACTCAACTTCCCTTTATTCCCAAATCTCATAACGCCCTTCATATGAGAAACCCAAAGCAGAACGCGCTCTTCGACCATATATGAATCATCACGAACCTTCTGGTCTGTGTATCTCTTCTGTTGGACTGGGCTGTATGAAATCTATCCTGAATCACCTTAAGGTTCTCCAAAGCATCCCGAACCAAATCTGTGCCCAATAGCCTGGCCTCACCCGATTCAAACCAACCTATCGGAGATCTATACATCCGACCATGTAAAGCCTCATACGGCACCATCTGAATGTTGGATTGATAACTGTTGTTGTAATAAAACTCCACCAATGGCATGAACTGATCCCAAGACCCTCCAAACTCAATCACACATGCACAGAGCATATCCTCAAGAATCTAAATAGTGCGATCGGAATATCCATCCGTCTAAGGATTAAATGTTGTGCTCAACTCCACCGATTACCTAGCTGCTACTGAACGACCCTCCAGAACCGTGATGTAAACTGAGTACCTCTGTCTGAAATAATAGAAACTAGAATACCATGCAAACAAGTGATCTCCCGAATATAAATCTTCGCTAACTGCTCCGATGAATAAGTAATACATATAGGAATAAAATGAGCTGATTGGTCAGCCAATCTACAATCACCCAAATGGCATCAAACTTCTTCAAGGTCTATGGGAGTTGAACTACAAAGTCCATGGTGATGCGCTGCCACTTCCACTCTGAAATCTCTATCTGCTAAAGAACCTCACCCAGTCTCTATTGCTCATACTTCACCTACTGACAGTTGAGGCATCTAGCTACGTATCCAACTATACCTTTCATCTTCCTCCACCAATAGTGCTGCCTCAAATCGTGATACATCTTTTCAGCACCCGGATGGATGGAATACCACGAACTATGGGCCTCCGCTAAAATCAACTCTCAATGCCCATCAACATTGAGCACACAAATCTGACCCTACATCCTCAATACCAGATAAGTTGGTAAATTTTGATGACGTCCAAATCCACTACTAAAAAGTAATATACACGGTCGCATGCAATATAATTTACCTAACTATGAGTCGGGGTCGAATCTGTAACGACCCGACCAGTCGTTTTGAGCTTTTGCACCTTGATCGCTAGTTCATGGGCATGACTTGCCCCGTGTTATGTATTTTGACTGATATAGATCGTTGGTTTTGGTTTTTAGGAAAATTTGGAATGAATTTGAAAGAAACAGTCTCAGTTGAAAACTTTGAATTTGAAGGTTTGACTAAGAGTTAACTTATTTGTATATGATCTCGGATCGGATTTTTTATGATTTGGTTAGCTTCGTTAGATGATTTGTGACTTATCAGTGTGATCATAATTAATTTTGGAGGTTCGGTGCAGAATTAGGCTTGAATTGGCGAAGTTAGTATTTTGGCAAATTCCAGTTGATGGGTGAGATTTTTATCCGAGGATCGGAATAGGATTATGAGAGTTGTTGTAGCTTCGTCAGGTGATTTGGGATGTGTGTGCAAAATTTTAGGTTATTTAGAGGTGATTTGGTTGGGTTTTTTGATCGAATGCATGTTTCAGAACTTTTCGAAGAACTTAGGCTTGAATTCAATGTAATTTAATGATTTTGGTGTTAGTTTTGGCGTTTTGATGATTGGAACAAGTTTGAATAATGTTTTAAGATGAGTTGGTACTTTTGGCTGAGGTCGTGGGGGCCTCGGGGTGATTTTGGATGGCTAACAGACGGTTTTTGGACTTAGGATGTTGTAGAAATTGCAGAATTCACTGTTGCAGACATTTGTTCTCTGGGATCGCATGAGGGTCTCTGCAATCGCGTAGAAGGATTTTGAGGGGATGTTTTATTGTTCAATGCGATCGCATACTTGGTGTTGTGATCGCACAGTGTTATGAGCTGATGAATTGCGATCGTAAGTGGTCTGTCGCGATCGCATATGGTATTTTGAGGTACTGAAATTTTGTGTTATGCGATCGCAGAGGTTGAGATGCGATCGCATAGAGTATGCTACAGTGACTTGGGCAAAATGTTATAAAACCTCTCATCTACGATGTTGGGGCTCATTTACTCCATTGTTCGACCTTTTGAGAGAAATTGAAGAGGGACTCAAGGAGAATCGATTGGAGGTAAGATTTTATTAAATTAAAACA
This sequence comes from Nicotiana glauca, assembly GCA_026770625.1. NCBI lineage: Eukaryota > Viridiplantae > Streptophyta > Magnoliopsida > Solanales > Solanaceae > Nicotiana > Nicotiana glauca. The sequence goes on along the minus strand of MU782353.1, from coordinate 119,416 downwards.
CATTTTTATTGTGAAATCCACCTAGAAATTTCTGAAAATTAAGCCAAAAATTTAAGAACTAGGGCTTGGGATTTTGAAATTTAATTTAGGGATTTGAAGGACCATTTGAGCTCGGATTTGAGAGTTCTTGGTATATATGAACTCATGAGGAGATGAGGAAGGTATTGATGTATAAATTTGTGAGTTTCGAGAAGTGGGCCCGGGGCTCGGGTTGTGGTAATTTCGAGATTTATGCCAGTTATTGATTATGTTCATTTGGACTGTGTTCCCTTAGCATATTGTGATGTATTCGCTCTGGTTTTGAATAGATTCGACGCACGTGGAGGCCAGTTTGAGGGGCAAAGGCGTCGTGAGCTAGAGAATTTGCCGGTTTGAGGTAAGTAATGATTGTAAATACTGTCCTGAGGGTTTGAAACCCCGGATTACCCATTGTTGTGTTACTTTGAGGTGACTTGCACGCTGGATGACGAGCGTGGGGTAGAACACCGTTGGGGATTGTGGCCTGGTCCATCCCGAAAGAGTATTTTAATGTGTATTTGATAGATAATTGTTTGATATTATTATGTTTTGGGTTATATGCCATGTTTGGGGCTTTGTGCCGACCTGTTGAAACCCTTAAGGTCATTTTTACTATTTTTCCTCACTCTAAGTGTTTGAAAGCAAATCCTCAGTCATGTTTTACCTGCTTATTGCTTAAATATATGGTTTTATCACTATATTTCTTAAAAATGTAAAAGACTGTGTGGGGTGAGTTTCTTGTTTTACCGATGGTCCTGTGATCGTGAGTTGATGACTGAGATGGACCGAGAGTCTGATTGAGAGGTTGATGACTGAGATAGACTGAGAGTCTGATAGTGAGGCTAACGACTGAGAGAGGTCCAGGGCCTGGCGGTGAGGATTATACATTTACAGATCGGGATGCACGCCACAGAAAGTTATATATATGGATCGGGCTGCACGCCGCAACAATATATATATATATATATATATATATATATATATGGACCGGGCTGCACGTAACAAAAGTATATTTATATGGATCGGGCTACACGCTGTTGTAGTATATTTATATTGATCGGGCTGCACGCCGCAGCAGTATGCTTATACTGATCGAGCTGTAGGCCGCAGCAATATTGCGCTTGGGCTGTAGGAGCCCCACCGAAGTCTGCACCGCCACAGTGAGCGCGGTTACCCATATGGATCGGGCTGCACTCCGCAACGATGGATAGGCTGCACGTCGCAACGGTGTTATATATATATATATATATATAGGGCTACACGCCGCAATGGTTGCTACATAGTACCTATTGAGCATGAGTTCTAAGTGTGAGCACTGATTGGTAAGAGTTGAGTCACCAGTGGCAGAGAGGCTAGCACGAGGGGCAATAACCATATACATGCAAATGTGTGATGTTTTCCTGAGAGGCCTGTTTATGAATTTGTTGATTTCACTCCCCTCTCTAGTGAGTTTCTTTCGAATATATTGATTTATCGACTGTTTTCACCCCTCTTTATACCGAGCCTCTGTCGGAAAGTTGAATAAATGTTTTAAGACATCTTTTATTTTAAAAATAGGGTTTTGAGATGTTCAGAAATAAATCACTGAATTGGCATCTGGTTATTTCCACCGAGATTTTAAGTTATGAAGTGTTTATGGTTACTGTTTTGGCCGATGGGCTATTTTTTTACAACTATATTTTGCCCGAGCGGCCGATTTTGACGTTACACTCTATTATTACTTTAACATTGTATTGAACCCCTACTGAAAACTGCTGGAAAGTATTTCAAAAGATTTTTACTAAAAGTTGGGTCTTCAAAAGGAAGGTTGACTCGTATTATGATTTGAAAGTCATGGTGCTTAGATGTGATTGTGGATCCATTGGTTCCTACTGCTCAGTCTTTATTTACTAGGTTGGAGTACTCGCATTACTCCCTGCACCTCGTGTGCAGATTCAGGTACATCGGAACCCAGTAGCGGGTGTGGATTTGTTCAAGCGCGGAGTCATCCGAGTTAGTAGGTGGCTGCATGACACTCGAAGCACCGCTCCCTTTCAGATAATGCTATCATTGTATTTAGTACATCATTTTAGACTTATTTTTGTAATCGGACCAGGATAAATGCTCATGACTAGTGACAGTCCGATGTCGGGCTTGTATTTTATTCCGCATTTGGTATTTCAGAAATTGTTATGAAATGTTTTTTAATTAAAGGCTTAAAATGAGTTTTAACGCTTAAGGGGTTAACGTGAGTGTGGTGTTGGCTGGCCTTGTCTTCACGAGAGGTGTCATCACTACCGGGCCGATTTAGGGTCGTGACAAGTTAGTATCAGAGCCTAGGTTACTAGGTTTCACTAGTCATGAGCAGGTTTTGTAGAGTCTTGCAGAGCGGCACGGGGATGCCTGTATTTATCCTCGAGAGGCTGCAGAACCTTTAGGAAACCTTCACATGCTTGAAATTCATATCGTGTGCCTTGATGGCTTATGATTCCCCAATCAAGGGGCGAGATGTGATCTCTGTGAATTTGATGTTGGGCCAGTCTGGAGGACTTGAGGTTGAATCTTTGCCTATCGCTTGAGCTCCGAGGTGCTGATTGTTTGAGCAAGTGTTTTGAACTTATATGTTTAGTATTTTCCATATTAGTGGGAGTGACGGATGGTTAGCTACGTGATGAGTATGTTAGTACTATGATATGTATCTATGTAACTTGGAAGTGACGAGGAAGGTCTGCGGGATGATAGATGAACTATTAAGTATATGATTTCCATTATGATTGGATGTGTAGCTCCGAGTTATGGGCGCGTGAAGAATCTTTTTGTGTCTCCTAGTTGGGAGTGAAGTAAATGTTATGTTGCGGTATGAGTTCAGACTCAAGAAGACAAAGTGGTTGTGTAATGTGTATGACGGTGGAAGGTATACGGAAATGTCATATTGAGGCGAAGCAGGTGGGTTATCTCCCACCGAGTGTGCTGAAGTGGTGTGATCCTTATGGGTATGTTAGAGATCTCATGTGTAATTGAAGGGTACGTGTTGAAATTTGAAATTTTGGGTTGCTTAAGAGAGTGGGCTTAGCTTTTGCGATGATGAAAGCGAGATTTGCAGAAGAATTACGGTACTGGATGATCTATGTTTTCACAAACTTGTAAATGATTTGAGTTTAATATCACTATGGTATTATTTCATCAATAGAGTAAAAGTGTTATGAGTTATTGAGTGTATCTTGATCTATGGCTTCGAGCCAAGTGGGGGAGTCTTCTACGAGCATTTGATTTCATGGTTAAGTGTTATATTATTTCCAGATTGGAGCATACGAGTGAATTAGCTATGGATAGAGTAAAGGAAACATTTGACAGAGGGGTCATATTATGCTTCGTAGAGTATGAGAATCCCAAAATGTCTAGAGCATTATTGGCAAAAGATGCTCGGTGCATAGAGCAGGAAGTCATTTGGTCGCATTGGGATGAGGATTTCATTTTGCGGTATCGGAGTGCTAATGAGGCACGGGTGGTTCGGTTCGTTAGGCCAGCTAATTTGTAGTTTGAATAAGAGTGAATGGTTTTCGAGAACAGTTTTGATGTTTGTGTTCAAAATTCTACAGAAAAACAATCGGGTATTCTAAAGTTGCACGTGTGGTTAGAAACTGTGATTTCATTGGAAGAGGTTCATATTTGTGGTATTTCCATGTTAATGATTATGGGAAGTGTAATGATTTTTTGTTTTCTTCTATATGATATCAATGGAAGTTCTGGACTAGTTAAATGCGTAGATGTCTGTGGCTCGAAAGGGAGATAAACGTTTTCCTGTTATCCTCGGATGGTATGGCATATGCGATGTGTTGCGGAGGGTCGAGATTTGCATGTGTGAGGTTTTAGTTCAGTTATGGAAGGGAATTTCATAGACCCTTAGGCATCAGGTAGCCTCAAATAATCAGGGGAAAAGGTACTGCCAATAGAAAGTGATTTGACGAGAGTATATGTCTTTGAAAAAGGGTAATGTGATTTAACTGATGATATTTTGGTAGTATTGCGGCACTTTCGTGTTGGATCGACTGTTGATATTCGAGTTCGCATGATGGCATAGAACAATTTTAGAATATCTTTCGCGGGATGAATTGTCACTTGAGGTGTGATATATATTCGGACGACAGAATTCGGGATAAGGTAGGGTGACCTATGTTCTACACGGAATTGGAGATCAGAAGTTCTCATATTCAGGATATGTTGTGATTCTAGATCGAGTGTATCAGCATTATTTAGTGACTGCCGAGATTTGGAGGCCCGAGAGGACCTTTCTTTGTTGGGTATGTTAGATTTTAGATATGATATTGGGGTGTTTTCGTGTTGCATTATGCTGGGTTGTTACGGTGAGTTAGCGTTGTTAGCTATGTTGGGAGTACTACGGATTTAGTGGTGATGTTCGACGGACTGTGTCCTATTGAAATTTTATATTTGGAAGACCCAACAAGCGGCTGGGAAGGATTTGCCTCCCTTATTTGGTCTCTAATGATGAGTGTTCTATCTTGAGTTGGCTTGGTTGGCTCCGAATGGCTTTGTTGAGGGAGGTATTGATTCGACCATTGTTGAGCTTATCAGTGATCTGGGGAGATCTATGGTTACCTATCTGTGTTTTGAGTTGTTATGATTTGTCGGTTCTAGGCACATATGGTGCGGTACAATTTGGGTCTCTTAGTTAAATTCGAGTGGGAAGAGTAATTGAACGTTGATTAGTGAATGGCATATCGGTTTTTTCCTATCGGGTTGCGTGGCAAATGTTATTTGTGTCACCATGGATGTAATGACTTCCTTTGGTTGTAGACATCAATTGCGCGTGGGTGTTGATTTTGAGCATAGTGACTTGAGGCATTTCATGCGTAACAGTGTTTGGATAGGATCGCGGATTGTAGTGAGGCTACGTGGAGATATGACCTTTTGGAATAGATTCATGTGTTCTATTTCTATGATGTGAGACGGGGTCTTAGCCTTGTGTTGTGAGGGTACTGATGAGCTTGAGGTGCAGCTATTTGGTTTAAGTCATTTTCATGATGTGAGTATGTTCAGACTATTTCTTATTGGTGTGGGTATTATACAAGTTGTGGATTAGGCCTGTATTGAGGTGTCATATCACCAAATGGTGTGTTGGATTTGAGGTGATTGTTGGGGTCACTAATGAATACGAACGAATTAGATTCCAGCTTGTTGGAAAGATAATATCGAAGATTGGCTCAAAAATCAGCTGTCGTATTAACCAAAAGGGAAGTGGCTTCAGGAATGGTTGACCTGAGAGATAGTTAGGGTTTTTTGCATGTTTCAATTATCATTGGTAGTATATGAGAATGTTGGAATAAGACCTTAGTTGATAAGAGGTTTTCTATCGGTATTCGGGTGTTGTAGGCAACTGTTGTGAATCGAAGTTATAGTTTCGAGTGTTTGGGGTTATGTGGTATGTCATATGATCGCATCTGAGGTTGCAGGCATGGGTTATTACAGTTGGTTCGGGCTTATTCAAAATATAGATGTGAGGTTCTGATCTTGTGTAAGATTTCGAAAAGTGCAATGTGGTTCTATGGTTTATGGACTAGATGGACTGTGAAATTTCAACTATATTAGTGTTATCGGACCTAAATGATATATGGTGACGTGGGATCACCCCCGGGTATATGCTTGGTAAGGATATTCAGCTATTTAGTGGCCTCTAGAACAACTCCGGGTACGTTCGAGGACAAACGTGTGTTTAAGTGGGCGAGGATGTAACGACCCGACCGGTCGTTTTGAGCTTTTGCGCCTTGATCGCCAGTTCTCAGGCATGACTTGACCCATGTTATGTATTGTAAATGATATAGATCATTGGTTTTTGTTTTTAGGAAAATTTGGAATGAATTTTGAAGAAACAGTCTCAGTTGAAAGCTTTGAATTTGAAGGTTTGACCAAGAGTTGACTTATTCGTATATGATCTCGGATCGGAGTTTTTAAGATTTGGTTAGCTACATTAGATGATTTGTGACTTAGGAATGTGATCGGAATTGATTTGGGAGGTCCGATATGGAAGTAGGCTTGAATTGGCGAAGTTAGTGTTTTGGCGAATTCCGGTTGATGGGTGAGATTTTGATCCGAGGGTCGGAATGGGATTCCGAGAGTTGATGTAGCTTCGTTAGGTGATTTGGGATGTGTGTGCAAAATTTCAAGTTATTCGGAGGTTATTTGGTTGGGTTTTTTGATCGAATGCGTGTTTCGGAAGTTTTCGAAGAACTTAGGCTTGAATTTAATGTAATTTGATGATTTTGGTGTTAGTTGTGGTGTTTTGATGACTGGAGCAAGTTTGAATATTGTTTTAAGATGTGTTGGTACTTTTGGTTGAGGTCCCGGGGGCCTCACAGTTTTTGGACTTAGGATGTTGCAGAAATTGCAGGACTCAGTGTTGCAGACATTTGTTCTCTGCGATCGCAGGAGGGTCTCTGTGATCGCATAGAAGGATTTTGAGGGGATGTTTGATGGTTCAATGCGATCGCATACTTGGTGTTGCGACCGCACAGTGTTATAAGCTGATGAATTGCGATCGCAGGTGGTCTGTCGTGATCGCACAGGGTATTTTGAGGGACTGCAGTTTTGTGCTATGCGATCGTAGAGGTTGAGATGCAATTTCATAGAGTAAGCTACAGTGACCTGGGTAGAATGTTTTAAAACATTTCATTCGCGGTTTTTGGCTCATTCACTCCATTGTTGGTCTTTTTGAGAGCTTTTTGAAGGAAATTGAAGGGGGATTCATGGCGAATCGATTGGAGGTAAGATTTTTGAACTTATAACTCGTTTTTATTATGAAATACACCTAGAAATTCATAAAAATTAAGCAAAAAATTGAAGAACTAGGGCTTGGGGTTTTTGAAATTTAATTTAGGGAATTGAAGGACCATTTGAGCTCGGATTTGAGAGTTCTTGGTATGTATGAACTCGTGAGTAGATGAGGAATGTATTGATGTATAAATTTCTGAGTTCCGAGAAGTGGGCCCGGTGCTCAGGTTTTGGTAATTTCGAGATTTATGCCCGTTATTGATTATTTTCATTTGGACCGTGTTCCCTTAGCGTATTGTGATGTAGTCGCTCTGGTTTTGGATACATTCGACGCGCGTGGAGGCCGATTTTAGGGGCAAAGGTATCGCGAGCTAGAGAACTCGTCGGTTTGAGGTAAGTAATGATTGTAAATACTGTCCTGAGGGTTTGAAACCCCAGATTACACATTGTTGTGTTACTTTGAGGTGACTTGCACGCTGGATGACGAGCGTGGGGTAGAGCACCGCTGGGGATTGTGACATGGTCTATCCCGAAAGAGTAATTTAGTGCGTATTTGATAGTTAAGTGTTTGATATTATTATGTTTTGGGCATTATGAAATGTTTGGGGCTTTGTTCCGACCTGTTGAAACCCTTAGGGGCATTTTTACTACTTTTCCTCACTCTAAGTGTTTGAAAGCATATCCTCAGTCATGTTTTACCTGCTTATTTCTTAAATATCTGGTTTAATCACTATATTTCTTAAAAATGTAAAGGACTGTGTGGGGTGAGTTCCCTGTTTTACTGATGGTCCGAGTGATCGTGAGTTGATGACTGAGATAGACCGAGGGTCTGATTAAGAGGTTGATGACTGTAATAGACTGAGAGTCTGATAGTGAGGCTAACCACTGAGAGAGGATGGGGGCCTGACTGTGAGGATTATACATTTATGGATCGGGCTGCACGCCACAGCAGTATATTTATATGGATCGGGCTGCACGCCGCAGCAGTATGTTTATATGGATCGGGCTGCACGCCACAACATTATACTTATACGAATCGGACTGCATGTCGCAGCAATATTGCGCTTGGGCTGTAGGAGCCCCTCCGGAGTCTGCACCCCCTCAGTGAGCGTGGGTACCCATATGGATCGGGCTGCACGCCGCAGCGATGGAACGGGCTGCCCGCTGCATCGATATATGGATTAGACTGCACGCCGCAGCAGTTATTTTATATATATATATATATATATATATGGATCGAGCTGTACGCCGCAGTGGTTACTACATAGTACCTATTGAGCGTGAGTGCTGAGTGTGAGCACTGATTGGTAAGAGTTGAGTCACGAGTGGCAAAGAGGCTAGCCCGAGGGGCGATAACCATACACATGCAAATGAGTGACGTTTGCCTGAGAGGCTTGTTTATGAACTTGTTGATTTCACTCCCCTTTATAGTGAGTTTCTATCGAATATATTGATTATCGACTATTTTCACCCCTCTTTATACTGAGCCTCTGTCGGAAAGTTGAATAAATGTTTTAAAGCATCTTTTATTTTAAAAATGGGGTTTTGAGATGTTCAGAAATAAATCACTGAATTGGCATCTGGTTATTTCCACAGAGATTTTAAGTTATGAAGTGTTTATGGTTACTGTTTTGCCCGAGGGGCTGTTTTTTTACAACTATATTTTGCTTGAGGGGACGATTTTGATGTTAAACTCTATTATTACTTTTAAATGGTATTGAACCCATACTGAAAACTGCTGGAAAGTATTTCAAAAGATTTTTACTAAAAGCTGGGTCTTAAAAAGGAAGGTTGACTCGTATTATGATTTGAAAGTCGTGGTGCTTATTGAGCCTGATGTGATTGTGGATCCATTGTTTCCTACTGCTCAGTCTTTATTTAATCTTATTACTTACTGGGTTGGAGTACTCACATTACTCCCCGCACCTCGTATGCAGATTCACGTACATCAAAACCCGGTAGCAGGTGTGGATTTGTTCAAGCACGGAGTCATCCGAGTTAGTAGGTGCCTGCATGACGTTCGTAGCGCTGCTCCATTTCGGATAATGCTATCATTGTATTTAGTACATTATTTTAGACTTATTGTTGTAATCGGACCAGGATAGACGCTCATGACTAATGACACCCCGATGTCGGGCTTGTATTTTTTTCCGCACTTGGTCTTTCGAAAATTGTTATGAAATGTTGTTTAATTAAAGGCGTAAAAATGATTTTTAATGCTTAAGGGGTTAATGTGAGTGTGGTGTTGGCTGGCCTTGTCTTCACGAGAGGTGTCATTACGACCAGGCCGGTTTGGGGTCGTGACAGAATCCCACAGAGAACAATATGTAAGCGATTAGGCATGTAAGAAAATTATCGCTTATTGCGCAATGCCAACCACTAAGAATTTTGGTTTGAAAATGGTAATATCTAAATGTTGAAATGTAAACTAACCTAGAAAGCAAGTAAAATGATCAATGGCTACAAGTATGATTGCATCGGGAATTACACTCAAGTAACGATCCAATGTATTTCACAATTTTACAAATATGAGCGAATTGATGTTAATTAGCCACAAATATTAATTCTTAATTAGCTTCTTCTGAAGACTAACAAGACTTTCTAATTGAATTATCCCTAAAACAATTAGAAGATTAAGCACAGGAATGGCTACAAGTAGTTCAATCCTATCCCTAGGTAGAATCTATAAAATGAGGGTTAACACATCAAGCTCTTGTTAATTAATCTTTCCCAACTCCAAATTATATTTTCTAAAATTAATTCGGAGTTAATGGGCGAGTCATAGGGTTAGCTAGTCCCTTTGGAAACATTAAAGAACAAGAATAATTAAAGTAATAATAACTCACTTCATAAATATATAAAAATTATTTAATAAATAAGAAAAACAAGGTATTTAATCCATACTTTAAACATGAATATTTACGTAAACCAGATTCAAGTGTTGAATAAAATACTACACACTTAGATACACAATACAAAGCAAGGAAATGAAGAAATAAACATAAATGGGTAAGAAAATCTTGACCACAAGCTTCAATCTTCAAGACCCAAGTGTGTGTGCAAAACTCTAGCTTCAATAAATGTTCTCTCTAGTTCTAGGAACTGAAAAAAAGCCAATGATCTCAAAATATCTACTTGGTCGTGTATAAAAATGGTTTGGGGATTACAAACGTGAAATTTCATTTTTGCTCAGAACTGCCCAGAAAATACACTATGCGTTCGCAACTATGTAATACTTTCCTAAGGTATGCGATCGCACAGGATGTCCTGCGTTCGCATAGTTATGTTGACCAGCTGTTGGCTGGATTTTCTTCTACGCGTTCGCACGCTTCAAAACGCGTTCGTATAGCTTTGCCTTCATTGACTTATGCAATTGCACACCCATTCTTGCGATCGCATAGAGTAAAAACTAGGTAGACATTATTTCTCCATTTTAGCTCCTTTTTGACTTGATTTTACTTGGTTTCTTCACCATTACCTCTAAATCACATACAATCTGTAAAATATAAGTAAATGACATTAAATACGCGATTTAATCATTCAAATATAGAAAAAGTATAGATTTAAATACAAGATAAGTTGGCAAAATACCAACTTATGAAACCCCAAACTTAAACTATTGCTTGTCCTCAAGCAATGAAAGAGACAAAATCTCCTCCCAAGTAGTTAACTCAACAATACATCCATATCATGCCAAGCCAAAAGGGTATACTTTAAACACAAATGCATGACTTCGATTGGTACCAACAATTACTCCAAAGCATATGGATTTTCAAGCACTTCTCATGAACTTCATTATACTTCAAGTGCTCAACCACTAATACAAATCAACGTAGCAATGAAATAATGACATTAAAGCTTCAAAATTTGCTTCTCCATCACAAACAACCTTCTTTGGTCATGCTTTCCAATTGAAAATGGGATTAAATTCACAACTCAAATACCTTGTGCCCTTACATTTAAGAGAGGATCCCACACTCATAAATCTTAATTTCAAAACAAAAAATGGGATATCAAATGGAAAGAATTAACTCTCTCTCAAAAAGAAGTTCAAATACATACAGGTAGTACCATAGGCTTGCCCTTCATGTATTCCACCACTAATGTAGACAACTTAGTTCAAAATCAATTAGGACTTAAAGGGTTGTAGTGTAGGATTTTGGATAAGGTAGTGCAAAATTTGGGTTAAAGTGACTCAAAACCTCCCCAAGCACTACAATATTTACAGTTAAAGTCCACTTCCTTCAAAAACATTTTCAATCCTTTCTTCACATTTCATTCCACACCTATTCTTCCCTTTATTCATGACTTTTTATAATTTTATTCAATATATTTTTTTTCGTTTTCTTTTCTTTTCAGAGTAAAGGAAGATTTCATATATTTTTTTCTACCTTCCACCTTTTCAAACAACTTCCATATCACAATTTTTCCAACCTTCACCCCTAAACTTAGGCTTTTAGCCTATGTTTGCACTTTCAAAGTACTTAAGGAGGTAGGGTGCCAAAATCTAGATCAATTAAGAACAAAGGATTTGTGACGACCCAAAGGGTCATCACCGTATTTCTACCCACTTTGTACTTTCGAGGCCGTAAAAACCTCACCTAGGGGTTGCCCCGGCTTTTGTGTGCAGTTCGGGCGCGTAGCCAGAAAGTTTAAAATACGAAGTTATGAAAAATATAATAAATTTTTGATGGTTTAATTGATTAAGTTTGACTCTCGTCAACATTTTGAGCAAACGGACCTGGATTCGTGATTCGACAGTCCCGGAGGGTCCGTAGAAAATTATGGGACTTGGGTTGTGCCCGGAATCAAATTCCAAGGTCCCAAGTCCAAGAAACGAATTTTTATGTGAAATTGTTTTCTGAAAATAATTAAAGAATTGGAAAGTGAAATTTGATTAAGAGACTATGGTACCGGACTCGTATTTTGGTTCCGATGCCCGACATAAGTCTTAAATATGATTTAAACATTTGCTGTGAAGTTTGGTTAGAGTTGGACGTCATTTGATGTGTGTTGAGCTAGGAACTTTGAATTTATTATTTCATGGAAAATGGGAAGGAAATCATGGGTCTTGAGGCCTAATTTGATGTTTACGATGTTGTTTTGGCGATTTGATCGGACGGATGAGTTCGTAGGATGTGATTAAGTTAGTGTGTATGTTTGGTTTGGAGCCCCGAAGGCTCGGGTGAGTTTTGAGTAGGTCCCGGGAGGCCTTAGGCTTAAAGTATCAAATGTTGCAGTATTGCAGGCCCCAGCGCGGTCACGGTCATGTCCGCGCGGTCCGCGCTGGAAGCCACGCAGCCGCGCTACAGTTCGTGCGGTCCGTGTGGCCAGGTTCAGAGGGGTCCTCAGCCTTGGTTTGACCAGCGCGGCCGCGAACCATGTTCGTGCGGTCCGCACTAGGAGATTCAGAGAAGGTCGCAGGTGCAAGTCCACTAGCGCGGCCGCGCACCAGCATCGTGCGGTCCGCGCTCGGTAGGTTCAGAGAGTCATTTTCCATCCCTTCCTTGGTGCGGCCGCGAGACATTTTTGTGCGATCTGCGCCGGTCCTTCAGTAAAGTATATAAATCCGAGATTTTCAGTCATTTTACATTTTTTCAAAACCCAAAACAAAAGAGGCGACATTCCAAATGATTTTTCTTCTTCAAAAGCATTGGTAAGTGATTTCTAACTTATTTTCTTTACTTATTAACATCTTTAAACCTAATTTCAACTTCAAAACAAAGATTTTAATGGGGAGATTTGGGAATCTAAAGTAGAACTAGGGTTGCTAAATTTTGGGGTTTTTGGACCTCAATTTGAGGTCCGATTCCAAAATAACTCATATATTCGAGTTCATGGGGGAATGTGCAATCGGGTTTTGGTTCGAACCTCGGGTTTTGACCACGTGGGCCCGGGGGCATTTTGGAAATTTTTTTACAAAACTTTGGAAAAAAATCATTTTCATGCATTCAAGTTGATTTAAGTAGTATTTGTTAATACATTCAAGTAATTTGTGATTAGATTCAAGCAGTTTGGTGGTAAATTCAAGGAGTAAAGCTATACTAGAGGAGTGAGTTGAGTTGGAGCATTCGAGGTAAGTGTTTGATCTAACTTTGGCTTGAGGGAATAGGATTAGAGTGTTATTATTTGCTAATTGCTAAATGATCGAGTACGGTGTATAGGCATGGTGACAAGTATCTATACACTGGTGTCTAGCATGACTGTGGGTCCTTGTATGAACTTATCCTGATATTGTTATGACTCTTCCACGTTAATTGATGAATTCTATGCAATGTGAAGAGTATGAGGACTAATTATGAATTGTAAATTCTTTGGGGCGTTGGCTCGAACGATAAAAGACTATTGAGAAGAAATGAAAGAAATAGAAAGAGATATGATAAATCCCTTGCCAGGATGGTTTGAGTATATTGATTATATCTCTTGCCGGGATGTGAGAGTTATCGTTGTTGCTCACTTGACAGGATTTAGCCGTTTAATTGCGTATCTCCCTTGCTGGGACATTTTATATTATTTGTTTATCCCCTCGCCCCATTTGGTTGTGATTACCGTATGGGTGAGGAATAGTGATAAGGCACGAAGGGTCATTCTGTGCCATGTATTGATTAAATTTGCATGAAGGGTCATTCCGTGCCACATTTTGATTATTTATGCACGAAAGGACATTTTGTGCTCTGATTTGATTATAAATGCACGAAGGATCATTCTGTGCCATGATATGACAGTTATGTGAGGGAAATCACGAAGGGTGATGCCGTGCACTTTATTTGATTGCTTTTGGTGAGAATGAGAGTAAAAGCACGAAGGTTTATGCCGTGCAACTATTGAATTTCCTGCTCTCATTAATTATTGTTATTGCCCTATTTCTTACTTAAATTGTTGACTTTATATCCGGATTGTACTCCACTATAGTATGCTTCCCTCCCTCTTAACTGTTTAATTTCGGTATTCTTTCCTTTTATTTCATATATATATATATATATATATATATTAAACTGCACATGTTGATTTGGTAGTCCTGTCTAGCCTCATCACTAACTCGCCGGGGTTAGGCCAGGCACTTAATAGCACATGGGGTCGGTTTTGCTGATGCTACACTTCTGTGCTCTTTTTCACAAATCACGGTACCGGAGCAGCTTTTGGACCACAACAGTGGGATATTGATCGGGAGCTGACTTCAGTCCAGGGACTTACGAGGTAGCCTAGCTGGCGTTCGCAAGCCGAAGTCCCTTTCCATGTTTTCAGTTTGTTTTCATTATACCGAGACATACATTTATGTACTTTCTATTCAGACTTGCTTGTAGCACTCTTTAGTAGTATGTGAGATGGCAACACCAGTCTTGGGTAGAGGAATATTAAACTTCTGCATTTTGGGTTTTTAGTTATCTATGTTTTAAGACTTCCGCTTTTACTTAAATGCATCGTTATTATTATCATTGTTGGGTTGTTATCAGAAAATGTTTAAATGCTTGGCTTGCCTAGCTCCGACAGTAGGCGCCATCACGGCTCTTGATGGTGGGGTATCAGGGTCGTGACAAGTTGGTATAAGAGCACTAGCATACATAGGTCTCGCTACTCACGGACAAACCCGGTAGAGTTTTAGGGATCAGTACGGAGACGTCTGTATTTATCCCCCAAAGGCTACAGAGTTAGGAAAAACTTCACTTTTGTCATTTCTTGTCGTGCAATTCTGTTTCTCAAACATTGATTGTCTTTCTACTCTGTTCTTACGTAGATGGCAAGAACACATGCTTCTTTTTCTACCGTGTAGCAGCCCGAGCCCTCAGCAGTAGCTCCCACGAGGGGCAGGGAGCAAGGCCGAGGCCGTGCCGCAGGCCAAGGCAAGGGCAGAGCTCAACCCCGAGTAGCCTCATGTTGATTATGATGAGTTAGTTCCAGCCCCAGCAGCTCTGGTGGGCCCAACTGAGGTCCCAAAGGGATTCATAGCCACGCCAGTCCTTCAGGACGCTCTGGTCAGATTGGTAGGCCTTATGGAGAGCGTCACAAGAGCGGGTTTGCTTCCTGTAGCAGTAGAAACTTCTCAGGCTGGGGGAAGGGTTCAGACTCCCGCTACACGCACTTCAGAGCAAGTGGCTCCCATTACTCAGGTTCTAGAGGTTCAGCCAACCATGGCAGTTCAGCCAGCGGTGGTAGTTCAGCCGGGTATTATGACTAAGATCGGCGATGGAGCGGCGATGTCCGCAGATGCTTTGTGGAGACTGGATAGGTTTACCAAGCTCTTCACCACCACTTTCGGCGGTGCACCCACAGAGGACCAACAGGATTTCTTATTAAGCTGCTATGAGGTTCTCTGGACTATGGGTATTGTGGAGACCAATGGGGTCGACTTCGCCACCTTTTGGCATGCAGGATCCGCCAAGACTAGGTGGAGGGACTATTGTTTATCCAGGCCAGCAGGGTGGCTAGCATTGACATGGGATCAGTTCGCAGAGTTATTTTTGGAGAAGTTTCTCCCAGTCACTCAGCGGGAGGCACTTCGCAGGCAGTTCGAGCGCCTCCAGCAGGGCTCCACGACAGTCACACAGTACGAGATGCAGTTAATTGATTTGTCACACCATGCTATTGTCATACTCCCCACAAAGCGAGAGAGGGTGCAGAGGTTTATTGATGGATTGATTCAGCTGATTAGTCTCTAGATGGCTATGGGAGCTGGTAGTGATATTTCCTTTTAGAAGGCGGCCAATGCAGCCCGTAGGGTGGAGATGGACCTTGCACAAGGAGGAGGTCATGTTTCGGATAAGAGGCCTCATCATTCTGGTAGGTTCAGTTGTACCTCATCTGGAGGTAGGGATTCTTATGGTAGAGGCCATTCATCGAAACCCTTTCAGTCATCACTCAAGGTTTCTCATGGTACTCCAGGCGGTGGTGGTTCCCAGCAGCATTATTCTGATCAGCAGCCCATCAGTGCCCCGCCACTTTAGAGCTTTCGGGGAGGACATACAGGTCGTCAGGGCCAGCAGTCTCAGCAGCCGAGGGCTTGTTACGGTTGTGGTTACCCCGGTCACATTGTCAGATTTTGCCCTCGAGCCTCAGGTAGTTCTCAGCACCACGGTCCTCGCCCCATGATTCAGGCACCGAGTGATCCACAGCTTGCCCTAGCCAGCTAGAGGCGGGGGTAGGATCATAGAGGTGGAGGTAGAGACCGTAGAGGTAGAGCTCGGACCGGCAGAGGCAGGGATCAGCCAATAGTCGATCGTCGCAGAGACGTGCCTCAGGGAGGTGGGGCCCAGCCCTGGTCTTATGCTTTGCCAGCAAGGCCAGAGGCTGAGTCATCAGATACTGTTATAATAGGTACTATTCTGGTATGCGATAGGGATGCTTCAGTGCTATTTGACCCTGGGTCTACGTATTCATATGTGTCGTCCTATTTTGCACCCTGCCTGACTATGCCTAGTGATTTTTTGGGTATCCCTGTTTATGTATCTACACTAGTAGGCAATTCTATAGTGGTCGACCGAGTTTATCATTCCTGTGTGGTAGTGTTTGAGGGTCTTGAGAGTTGATTTATTGCTTTTAGACATGGTGAATTTCGATGTTATATTAGGAATGGATTGGTTGTCCCTATATCACTCTATCTTGGATTGTCACGCCAAGACCGTGACCTTGGCTTTGCCAGATTTGCCCCGATTGGAGTGGAGAGGGACCCCAGGACATGCCACCCACAATGTTATTTCATATGTGAAGGCTCGACGAATGGTCGAGAAGGGGTGTTTAGCTTATCTAGTGTATGCTCGCGATTCCAGCACAGAGGTTCCTTCTATTAACTCTGTTCCTATTGTTCGGGAGTTCCCCGAGGTTTTCCCTTCAGACCTGCCGGGTATGCCGCCCGAAAGAGATATTAATTTCTGTATTGATCTGGCCCCAGGAACGCGGCCCATTTCTACTCTGCCGTATCCATGGCCCCGCCAAAGTTGAAGGAGTTAAAGGACCAGTTGCAATATTTGGTAAAGAAGGTTTTTATCAGGCCTAGTGTTTCTCCCTGGGGTGCGCCGGTGTTATTTGTGAAGAAAAAGGATGGATCGATGAGGATGCGCATTGATTACCGGTAATTGAACAAGGTGACGATAAAGAACAAGTATCCACTGCCGAGGATTGATGATTTGTTTGACCAGCTTCAGGGTGCAAAGGCGTTTTCAAAGATAGACTGGAGTTCTGGCTACCATTAGCTGAGGATTAGGGCGTCTGATGTTCCTAAGACAGCATTCCGCACTCGCTATGGCATTATGAGTTTCTGGTCATGTCATTTAGGTTGACCAACGCCCCAGCAGCATGTGTGGAGTTGATAAACCGAGTGTTCAGACCTTACTTGGACCTATTCGTGATAGTCTTTATTGATGATATTCTGGTGCACTCCCACAACCAGGAGGCGCACGAGCAGCACCTCAGAGTTGTCCTTCAGACTTTGAAGGATAGTCATTTATATGCGAAATTCTCATAGTGCAAGTTCTAGTTAAGTTCGATTGCATTTCTGAGTCATGTCGTATCAGCAGAAGGCATCTAGGTGGACTCGAAGAAGATCGAGGCAGTCAAGAACTGGCCTCAACCTGCTTCAGCTACTAAGATTCGGAGTTTCTTGGGGTTAGAAGCTTATTACTGTCGGTTCGTGGAGGGGTTTTCATCTATAGTAGCCCCAATGACCAGGTTGACCCAGAAGGGTGCCCAGTTCAGATGGTCGGATGAGTGTGAGGCGAGCTTTCAAAAGCTCAAGACAGCTCTGACTAGGGCACCGATATTGGTGTTTCCCACAGGCTCAGGACCCTATACAGTTTATTATGATGCTTCCCGTATTGGGCTTGGTGCGGTATTGATGCAGGATGGCAGAGTTATTGCTTGTGCTTTGAGGCAATTGAAGATCCACGAGAATAATTATCCGGTCCATGATCTAGCGTTGGTAGCCATTGTTCATGCTTTGAAGATTTGGAGGCTTTACTTATATGGTGTGACGTGTGAGGTGTACACTAATCACAAGAATCTGCAATACTTGTTCAAGTAGAAGGAGTTGAACTTGAGGCATTGGAGGTGGTTGGAGCAATAGAAGGATTATGATGTTACTATTTTGTACCACCAGGGGAGAGCCAATGTGGTGGCCGATGCATTGAGTAGGAAGTCCGTCAGCATGGGTAGTCTTGCTTATGTTCCGGTCAGCCAGAGAGCGCTTGCTTTTGATATTCAGGCTTTGGCCAATCGGTTTGTAAGGTTGGACATTTCTGATCCTAGCAGAGTGTTAGCTTGCACGGTCGCTCGTTCTTCATTATTGGAGCGTATCCATGATCGGCAGTTTGGTGATCCCCATTTGTGTGTCCTGAGAGACACGGTTCAGCGTAGGGGTGCCACAAAGGTGACCTTAGATGATGATGGTGTTCTGAGGTTGCAAAGGCGAGTTTGTGTGCCCAATGTTGATGGGATTCGGGAGTTGATCTTATCGGAGGCCCATAGTTCCAGGTATTCTATTCACCCGGGCGCCGCGAAGATGTACCAGGACTTGCAGCAGCATTATTAGTGGCATAGGATGAAGAAAGGTATTGTTGCATATGTGGCTCGGTGTTTGAACTGTCAGCAGGTCAAGTATGAGCATCAGAGGCCTGGTGGTTTGTTTCAGACAATTGAGCTTCCCGAGTGGAAGTAGGAGAGGATTACTATGGATTTTGTTACTGGACTTCTGATTACTCAGAAGAAGTTTGATGCTATTTGGGTCATTGTTGATAGGCTGACCAAGTCAGCGCATTTTATTCCTATTACAGCCACGTATTCATCAGAGAGGTTAGCTGAGATCTACATCCAAGAGATTGTTCGCCTTTATAGGATGCCGGCATCTATCATTTCGGACCGGGGTACGCAGTTTACCTTGCGCTTCTGGAGAGCGGTTTAGCAGGAGTTGGGCATCCAGGTTCAGTTGAGCACAACATTCCACCCTCAGACGGATGGCAAGTCCGAGAGGACTATTCAAATATTGGAGGATATGCTCCGAGCCTGTGTCATTGATTTTCGAGGCTCGTGGGACCAGTTTTTGCCTTTAGCAGAGTTCGCCTACAATAATAGCTACCAGTCCAGTATTCAAATGACTCCATATGAGGCATTTTATGGTAGGCGATGCTGGTCTCCAGTCGAATGGTTGAGCTGGGAGAGGCTCGGTTATTGGGTACAGATTTAGTTCAGGAGGCCTTGGATAAGGTCAAGATCATTCAATATAGGCTTCGTTCGGCTCAGTCGCGGCAAAAGAGTTATGCAGATCATAAGGTTCGAGATGTAGCTTTCATGGTTGGTGAGTGGGTCTTGGTCCGAGTGTCGCCTATGAAGGGCATGATGAGATTTGGGAAGAAGGGCAAGCTTTTCCCTAGATTCATTGGCCCATTTGAGATCCTCGATCGTGTGGGAAAGGTGTCTTATAGACTTGCCTTGCCACCTAGATTATTAGCCGTGCACCCAGTTTTCCATGTATCTATGCTTCGGAGGTATCACGATGATCTTACCCATGTATTAGACTTCAGCACTGCCCGATGGGACAAAGATCTGTCTTACGAGGAGGAGCCAGTAGCTATTCTAGACCGGAAGGTTCGACAATTGAGGTCAAAGAGTTTTCCTTCAGTGCATGTCCAGTGGAGAGTTCAGCCTCCTGAGGCATCAACCTGGGAGTCCGATTCAGATATGTAGAGCCGTTATCCCCATCTTTTTCCCGACTCAGGTACTACTTTCTTTTGTCCGTTCGAGGACGAACGGCTATTTTAGAGGTGGAGGATGTGACGACCCAAAGGGTCATCACCGTATTTCTACCTACTTTGTACTTTCGCGACTGTGAAAACCTCACTTGGAGGTTGCCTCGACTTGTGTGCTCAGTCCGGGCGCGTAGCCAGAAAATTTAAAATATGAAGTTATGAAAAAGATAATAAATTTTTGATGCTTTAATTGATTAAGTTTGACTCCGGTCAACATTTTGAGCGAACGGACCAGGACTCGTGATTCGACAGTCGCGGAGGGTTCCGTAGAAAATTATGTGACTGGGGTGTGTGCCTGGAATCAAATTCCGAGGTCCCAAGTCCAAGAAACGAATTTTAATGTGAAATTGTTTTCTGAAAATAATTAAAGAATTGGAAAGTAAATTTGATTAAGAGACTTTGGTACCGGGCACATATTTTGGTTCCGACGCCCGATATAAGTCTTAAATGTGATTTAAAAATTCGCTGTGAAGTTTGGTTAGAGTTGGACGTCATTTGACGTGTGTTGAGCTAGGAACTCTGAATGTATTGTTTCATGAAAAATGGGAAGGAAATCATGGGTATTGAGGCCTAATTTTATGTTTACGATGTTGATTTGGCGATTTGATCGCACGGATGAGTTCATAGGATGTTATTGAGTTAGTGTATATGTTTGGTTTGGAGCCCCGAGGGCTCGGGTGAGTTTTGAGTAGGTCCCGGGAGGCCTTAGGCATAAAGTATCAAATGTTGCAGTATTGCAGGCCCCAGCGCGGTCACGGTCATGTCCGCGCGGTCCGCGCTGGAAGCCACGCAGCCGCGCTACAGTTCGTGCGGTCCGTGTGGCCAGGTTTAGAGGGGTCCTCAGCCTTGGTTTGACCAGCGCGGCCGCGCAACAACATGGTGCGGTACGCGCTGGGTAGGTTCAGAGAGTCGTTTTCCCTCCCTTCCTTGGCGCGGCCGCGAGACATTTTTGTACGGTATGTGACGGTCCTTCAGTAAAGTATATAAATCTGAGATTTTCAGTCATTTTACACTTTTTAAAAACCCAAAACATAAGAGGCGATTTCTAAACGATTCTTCTTCTTCAAAACGATTGGTAAGTGATTTCTAACTTATTTTCTTTACTTCTTAACATCTTTAAACCTAATTTTAACTTCAAAACAAAGATTTTGATGGGGAGATTTGGCAATTTAGGATACAACTGGGGTTCCTAAATTTGGGGGTTTTTGGACCTCAATTTGAGGTCGGATTCCAAAATAACACGTATATCTGAGTTCATGGGGTGATGGGTGATCGGATTTTGGTTCGAACCTCGGGTTTTGACGATGTGGGCCCGACGGCGTTTTGGGAATTTTTTAAAAAATTTGGAAAAAAATCATTTTCATGCATTCAAATTGATTTAAGTAGCATTAGTTAATACATTCAAGTAATTTGTGATTCGATTCGAGCGGTTTGGTGGTGAATTCGAGAGGTAAATCTATACTAGAGGAGTGAGTTGAGTTGGAGCATTCGAGGTAAGTTATTGATCTAACTTTGGCTTGAGGAAATAGGATTAGAGTGTTATTATTTGCTAATTGCTAAATGATCGAGTACGGTGTATAGGCATGGTGACGAGTATCTATACACTGGTGTCTAGCATGACTGTGGGTCCTTGTACGCACTTATCTTGATATTGTTATGACTGTTCCACGTTAATTGATGAATTCTATGCAATGTGAAGAGTATGAGGACTAATTATGAATTGTAAATTCTTTGAGGCGTTAGCTCTAACGTTAAAAGAATATTGAGAAGAAATGAAAGAAATAGAAAGAGATATGATAAATCCCTTGCCGGGATGGTTTGAGTATATTGATTATCTCCCTTGCTGGGATGTGAGAGTTATCGTTGTTGATCCCTTGCCGGGATTTAGCCGTTTAATTATGTATCTCCCTTGCCGCTACATTTTATATTATTTGTTTATCCCCTCGGCCCTTTTGGTTGTGATTACCGTTTGGGTGAGGAAGAGTGATAAGGCACGAATGGTCATTCCGTGCCATATTTTGATTATAATTGCAAGAAGGGTCATTCCGTGACACATTTTGATTATTTATGCTCGAAGGGACATTCCGTGTTCCGATTTGATTATAAATGCACGAAGGATTATTCTGTGCCATGATGTGAGAGTTAAGTGAGGGAAAGCACGAAGGGTGATGCCGTGCACTTTATTTGATTGCTTTTGGTGAGAATGAGAGTAAAAGCACGAAGGTTTATGTCGTGCATCTGTTGATTTTCCTGCTCTCATTAATTATTGTTATTGCCCTTTTTCTTACTTAAATTATTGACTTTATATCCGGATTGTACTCCCCCATAGTATGCTTCCCTCCCTCTTTAATTTTTAATTTCGGTATTCTTTCCTTTTATTGCATATATATATATTGAACTGCACAGGTTTATTTGGTTGTCCTATCTAGCCTCGTCACTACCTCGCCGGGGTTAGGCCAGGCACTTACTAGCACATGGGGTCGGTTGTGCTGATGCTACACTTATGTGCTCTTTTGCACAGATCACGGTACCGGAGCAACTTTTGGACCACAGCAATAGGATATTGATCGGGAGCTGACTTCAGTCCAGGGACTTACGAGGTAGCCTCGCTGGCGTTCACAGGCCGAAGTCCCTTTCCATGTTTTCAGTTTGTTTTCATTGCACCTAGACAGACATTTATGTACTTTGTATTCAGACTTGCTTGTAGCACTCTTTAGGAGTCCGTGAGATGGCGACACCAGTCTTGGGTAGAGGAATATTAAACTTCCGTATTTTGGTTTTTTAGTTATCTAAATTTTAAGACTTCCGCTTTTATTTAAATGCATTGTTATTATTATCATTGTTGGGTTATTATTAGAAAATGTTTAAATGCTTGGTTTGCCTAGCTCCAACAGTAGGCGCCATTACGACTCCCGATGGTGGGGAATCCGGATCGTGACAGGATTTAAGCTTGTAATATGGTTGCCAAAGAATAAGGTTAAAGGCTCAAAATGGGTTGACTAGGGAAAATAATGAAGAGTAATAATTTTAAGGCATACTAGCGGTCCAAGGAAGGCCTAATATCATTTTTCAAACCAAGTTAGTCTATAATTTAACCTTGAAGCATATTCCGGGCAAGTTCTAGACCACAAGTAATACAAAAGAACTCACACTAAATCTCACCACATATGGCACATGAAAACTCAAGTGGAATACAAATCCAAAATCCAATTGAAATAAATGACTCAAAGAGGTTACAAATATAGCATAGAGGAAGCTATTTAGTGAATTAAGCAGCCGAAATTTGAGTCTAAAGTCATGACATCTTTACTTCAATCATTTTTCTTTTTCAACAACTAAAAATTCATATGACAAGGTTTAAATTATGTTGGTACCAAGCAAGCCACAACATGGTCAATGGGCACCAACCCCAACTCAAACCATTTATTTTTCCTAAATTAACAAAAACTACTCCTAACTACAAAGACTAATTCCCTTAAGAAAGTTGTCTATCTATCCATCATTGAGAAAAGTCGACAAAAATTTTCTACAATTACCTGGTTCAAGAAGAAGATTAGCATCCTTGGAAAATGAACTATGGTATAAAGAAAACCAAGAATATCACCACTACCATAAAACATACTATATAAAAAAATTAAGAATCTAATAAAAATTAATTCAATAAGCTAATAAAAAATTAAGAAGCTAATAAGCATCAAGTTACTAAAAAAAAGTTTAAGAGCTAATAAACATACTAATATAACACATCACATGAAAATATAATAACAACAAAATTAAAAAAAACACAGATAAACATACTAATATAACACATGACATGAAAATACACTAAAAACAACATGAAAATAACTACAATACCAATATTCCAAAACAACAGTTATATAAGAAGCCACCCCCCAACTAGAGATGTTGCAATGTCCCCAATGCAAAAAAACATGATAGAGAAAATGGTAGAAAGTGCTCCCTGAATACTGCATCACTCGGAGCTAGAGGTAGTGGGGAATATGAGCTCTAGATCCTCCTCTTCATCATCATCAGAATCATGTGAGCCACAAAGTGAACTCAGCTTGTGCATCATCCACGACAGAAACTTGCTTTTCTTCTTTTCATGTTCCTTGAACTTCATCTGTCACCTTTCAACTTTTCCTTGACTCCGGATTAGGTATTCTAATATGGTCTTGATTGCCTTTTGATCCTGCACTACATCATCCAAGGTTGTTGGCTTCTTCTTGCCAGACCTAGTCAAAGTGCCCTCACTAGATGATTCAGAGGGAAGACCTGCGATAAGCTGTCGAATGTGAGCATCAACACCTGTGATCTAATGGGAAATATGATGCATAGTGGGAGGACCGGACTTGAGTGGTCCCATGGGGTCAAAGGATCCTGTTGTAGCTATGGGGGCACCACCGGATCCCTCGGCACACACATCAAACTGCCCAAATGAGTGAGATAGCACATCAATCCTTCTCTTCTTCTTCTTGACGGATGCCCCTTTTCGAAGCAATGGATAAATTGCAACGGCAGAGTCCTTCTCAACTGAGTGATCAATGAGGGGAATAATAGGTTTTTATACCTTCCATTTCAAGCTTCCTCAATTTCACCCATGATATGCTGGCCCACATTTACTAGCAAGCCATCCATAATTGCAGCAATCATGAATGCCTTCTCAGGCTTCACTTCAGTCTCATTTCTGGATGACACAACCTTGGCATAGATAATGGATAGCCAAAACTTAGCTTTCCCAGTGAATTCATGTGAATCAACCCCTTTATGAATCCTTTCCCAAGTCGGTTGCACCTCGTTGTGAAGCTTTTCCACCAACCACTTTGTTCCTCTCTCTCTCTCTTCCTATAGCTCTATATGTCTTATTATCAACATTAGGAAGCCCATAGTATGCATTTATCACCTTGGGGACAAAGTTAATCCGCTTGCCTCTAACAAAGGTTAATACATCCCTCCGAAAATCATTCTTCAAGGCATTAGCATAAAACTCCCGAACTATTATGTAGTTCACTTTGATTGGTTCTGGAGCAAAGCATTTCCATCCACTGTCAGTCAATCTTTGGAAAATTCTAGCATCTTAGCCTATATGTTGTCCAAACGGATGCCCCATTCTTTGACAATGCTCTTTGACATGAGCTTGTCATAATTCCTTTCACATTCAGCTGCCATGAATCTCATAGCATCAAAATGACTCCTCTTCAATTTCATGTTGTGCTTGAATATTTTCAACATTTTCAACATTTTCCGAGGCCATTTTATGCACAAAGTACCTACAAATGGTAATCAAATGTTAACACACGAATGAGTATTTTATACACTGTATTATTATCCATTTAGGCCAAAGAAAAAGAGCAGAAAGCATCAGGGTGAAATTCTGCATAGCTACTGTTTTTGCACTGGTCAGGCTAAAGCTATGCGATTGCAGAGCAAGTATTGCGATCGCATAATGCAAAAAAAATTTCTCATATTTTATTCTCTGTGTCGCAAAGATTCCAATGTGATCGCATAATGTAACTTTCCTCAGTGCATTATTTAGACCTATGCGATCACGGAAAAGTCAACGCGATCGCATAAGGTCTATAACCTCGCCCAGATTTTTGTTCTTCTCTGCAATTTCACAAACACATGAAGGGCATCAGTTTTTCATGGTAATTTTAAAGAGATTACACACAGACCCACCCCCAAATTTTTCAACAATTCAGCATTCACTCTCTCAACCAACATTACCCAGCAAGCAAGCACACATTGAAGTCATTTTCAACAAAAAATTTAAAATTCTAGCCCTAAACAAGAAGTAGAGAAAAAGAAGAAGAAGAATGGTTCTTCTTTCACCTTATGAGACAAGAATAGAATTTGAAGGGATTAGAGTTAAGAGATTACTTACCTTTAGAGTGGAGATGGAAAATTGCAAAAGTCTTGAAGATATGAGATGATTTGAATTTTAGGGCTTAAGCAGTAAGGGAATTCTGTTTTTGGAGCACAAGAATGATTTTTCACGTTGTCAGGGCTTTTTGTATTTTTCACTTACCTGACACTATGCGATTGCGGTGCACCTTTTGCAATCGCATAGTGTAAAATATTTGGGACCTTGCGGTTTACTGGTCAATCCTGCGATTGCATAGTGGGTCTCTTACCCACTGAAGTCCAATCGCATTGCTCTTGCTGTGATCGCATAGTGCAACAGTCTGCTGCACTGCTATTTTGCACCAGCTACTACTTTAGGCTCTCTAGGCCACTTCGACCTGCTCAATTCAACTCCAAAAAATCTGAAACTCGGCAAATTAGTTACAAATAATATTCTAAGCTATTCTAAAAAAGAAAATTTCAAAAAAGACTAAAATTTTTGAAAAACGATGGGTTGCCTCCTACCAAGCGCCGTATTTAACGTCGTGGCACGACGCAAAATAACATTACCACTTTTCTCGCCAATAGGATGATATGAACTGGGCACCTAGCTTGGAATCAAGCTTGTGACCACGAGCAATGGGATGGTAAGTTGATGATCAAGCCAATCCTTAATTTCTTCATTTTGCACTTCTTGGATCTCATGTGAGGAATGTCATTTTATTTTCTTGTTTCCTCAAATTGTAAAATGTATGCCATGAGCTTTCGCTCCTCGCAGTCCCTCATTGACTTGTGTAGTTCAATTTCCATATCATCACACAATTCCAATGTTGAAAAATGTTTGGAATGTGATATCAAGCCTTCACTTTGCAATTTTTCTATTTTGACATCCTCTTCTTCCCCCGGACTAGAGTCAATATCAATCACATTTGTATTTACACCGGTTGACTCTAATTCGATTTTTTTCTCGGCATCATTAACACTCATGGAGTCGGTTGGCGGTTGTTCAATTCTTGATTCCTCAATTTAAAGCTCACTTTCTTCCTCGGAATTGGACTCTTCTTGGCTTCCTTCCACACTCTCAAGTTGGTGGGCATACTGAGCCTCAACCAGTATTTGAATTTGATCCTCCAAAGTGCGGATATGTTCATCATTGTAATTCAAGCACTGTTTCAAGTCCTCGAGTGCAAAGTTGTGCTTTTCCTCATTTTCAAGAATGGTCTCCAACATGAGCATCATTTTCTCATTTTGAGCATTTGAGAGTTCTTCTTGTTTCTGATCAAGTGCCAATGAAGGATTTTCAACTTCAATCTCCAAGGAACGTTCTTGGTTATCATTCTTTTCTGAGACTTTTTGAACACTTAAGGCTTCGATCATTTCATCCATCTGTGAGTGCAACCAAGAATGTTCCAAGTCATTTTGGACCCTATTTTTCAAAAGTTCCTCAAAGGCATTTTGCTCCTTGTTTCCTTCTTCAAGTTAGCACTCCAACATAAGCTTGAACTCTCCCTTTTTGCCATGCTCAACTTCTTTCATCACCATAGCCCTATCATTTTCATCAAAACAAGTAGAATCATCATAGTAAGGGCCTGGGGAAAGGAAAGACAAATAAGCACAATCATCCCAATGACCATTTTGGCAACCACACTTATCACAAATACTCCACTCACGGGTTTGAAATTTTGCGCACAATCCACCCCGGGAGAATTTAAATAATTTTGCCAAGAGTGTGGTCGTCCACAATAAGGACAAGGGTCATCAAAGTATGAACAACTACCATCCGACCAATTTTCATTCTATGATGCCATTTTTCAAAAATATGAAAATGACCAAAAAATAAACAAGAAAAATATACCAAGGTAAGTAAAATAATTACACAAATATTCACAAGTTTGAACCAAACCACTTTAGCTTATTTCTCAAACAACCTAAATTACGCCATATTGTTCCCCGGCAACGGCGCCAATTTTGATGACATCCAAATCCACTAATAAAAAGTAATAGACACAGTCGCATACAATATAATTTACCCAACTATGAGTCGGAGTCGAACCCACAGAGAACAATGTGTAGGCGATTAGGCATGTAAGAAAATTATCGCTTATCGCGCAATGCCAAACACTAAGAAATTTTGTTTGAAAATATTTATATCTAAATGCGGAAATGTAAACTAACCTAGAAAGCAAGTAAAATGATCAATGGCTACAAGTATGATTGCATCGGGAATTACACTCAAGTAATGATCCAATGTATTTCACGATTTTACAAATATGAGCGAGTTGATGTTACTTACCCACGAATAATAATTCTTAATTAAATTCTTCCGAAGACTAACAAGACTTCATAATTGAATTATCCCTAAAAAATTAGAAGATTAAGCACATCCGGAATGGCTACAAGTAGTTCAATCCTATCCCTATGTAGAATCTACAAAATGAGGGTTAAAGCCTCATGTTCTTGTTAATTAATCTTTCCCAACACCAAATTATCTTTTCCAAAATTAATTCGGAGTTAATGGGTGATTCCTAGGGTTAGCTAATCCCTTTGGAAACATTAATGAACAAGAATAATTAAAGTAACAATAACTCACTTCATAAATATATAAAAATCATTCAATACATAAGCACAACAAGGTATTTAATCCACGCTTTAAACATGAATATTTCCATAAACAAGATACAAGTGTTGACTAAAATACTACACACTTAGATACATAAATACAAAGCAAGGAAATGAAGAAATAAACATTAATGGGTAAGAAAATCTTAACCACAAGTTTCAATCTTCAAGACCCAAGTGTGTGTGCAAAACCCTAGCTTCAATAAATGTTCTCTCTGGTTCTAGGAACTGAAAATAAGCCAAAGATCTCTAAAATATCTGCTTGATCGTGTATAAAAATGGTTTGGGATTACAAATGTGTAATCCATTTTTGCCCAGAACTGCCCAGAAAATACACTATGCGTTCGCAACTGTGTATATGCGTTTGCATAGAATTACTTTCGCAAGGTATGCGATCGCACAGGATGTCCTGCGTTTGAACAGTTATGTTGACTGGATTTTCTTCTATGCGCTCGCACCCTTCAAAATGCGTTTACATAGCTTTGCCTTCATTGATTTATATGATCGCTCACTCATTCTTGCGATCGTATAGAGTAAAAACTGGGCAGACATTATTTCTCCGTTTTAGCTCCTTTTTTACTTGTTTTTATTTGGTTTCTTCACCATTACCTCTAAATCACATAAAACCTGTAAAATAGAAATACCCCGGCATCTCCAATGGTCACATCTCTAGCATCGTCGTGCTGAACCTTCTCCTTGAGGATGAGTAAATGAGGGTCATCATAAAGCCGCTCCCTAATACGATCGAATAAGGAAGACTAAGAAACCACGCGAGCTAGGACCCGGCTAGGCTCCGAAAGATCCAATCTCACAAACTGACTAGATAAGGCCTGAACATCCATCGCCATAGGCCTTTCTGAAGCTGGAAATATTCCAAACATCCCAACCTCTCCGCCCGACGACTCAAGGCATCAGCCGCCACATTGGCCTTGCCTGGGTGATATAGAATAGTTATATCATAATCCTTCAGCAACTCTAACCACCTCCTCTGGCGCAAATTTAGATCCTTTTTCTTGAACAAGTGTTGCAAACTCCGATGGTCAGTATAAATCTCATAAGGCTCACTGTAAAAATAATGACGCCAGATCTTCAAGGCATGAACAATAGGACCTAACTCAAGATCGTGGACATGGTAATTATTCCCATGTATCTTCAATTGTCTGGACGCATAGGCAATCACCCTACCGTCCTGCATCAACACCACTCCAAGGCCAACCCACGAGGCATTACAATAAACTTTATAAGACCCTAAACCCGTAGGCAATATCAAAACTAGGGCTGTAGTCAAGGTTATCTTGAGCTTCTGAAAGCTCGTCTCACACTCCTCTATCCACAGAAATAAAGCACCCTTCTGGGTTAATATACTCATAGCGGCTGCAATCAATGAAAATCCCTCCACAAAATGACGGTAATAGCCACCAAGCCAAGGAAACTGCGAATCTCTATAGCTGAGGACGACCTGGGCCAACTCTGCAAGGCCTCGACCTTTTTCGGATCCACCCAAATGCCCTCACTCGATACCATGTAGCCTATGAATGCCGCAGAATCCAACAAAAACTCACATTTTGAGAACTTTCCATATAATTTCTTCTCTCTCAAGGCCTGAAGCACTATCCTCAAGTGCTGCTCATGATCTTCCCGACTCAGGGAGTACACCAGAATATCATCAATATAAACAATAACAAACAAGTCGATATATGTCCTGAACATAATGTGCATCAAATGCATAAAAGTTGTTGGGGCATTGGTCAGCCCAAATGACTGCCGACGCCCCCTTTTCCTAAGGCGAAATCGGGTTTACGACATTATGGACAAAACAACTCTCATTCCCTTTTGAGGAATCGGGTTATGGAATTTGAAGAGTCGTCACCTAATGATTATAGTGCATTAGGACACTTTTTAGAGAAAAGAAGAAGGATTTGAAAGAAAACCAGAGTTCGGGTAAGGGCTTGAGATTATCTTGAGGGGAAGGTGTTAGGCACCCCTCAAGATCCACTAGTGTGGTTCCCGGCCATGCTTAGTTGTGACCTTAAGAAGAGTAGGAGTAAACAAACAAACACATAGGGAATACAAATATGTTGAAAGTTTTTCAAGAAAAGAGAGAAAAGGAAATAAGTGGCTTTGGAAAGAAAAAAAACATAAATTTTTAAGAAAAACATCATATCATATAAATAAAGAAAAAGGGTCGTAGGTTTAAATATAATATGGATCACGTCGGTGCAATATCCAGCAATCATTCTCACACGATATATTAGCGTACCATCATCATCTCCATGTCTACCTTTCTCGCCCCGTAATGGTTATTTAAATGTGTGGATTGGTCACGAGTGCTTATCGCGTGCTATTACCCGTCCCATCCTATAGGTCCTAGAGGGTATTTAGGACCACTATTCCTATAAGGTAAGGACTAGGATGAACCCTTAGGTTTAAAGGTCAAAACACTAGGCGACATACAAAACAAATAGGACTTCATGCAAGGGATCATATAAAGCAAACAAGAGGCTCAAGAAACCCTGTATAGATAGCATATAATTAGCACGTCTCAATCACATTTAAGGTTTAAGGAAATGAGAGTTAACGACGGGAACATTCGAAAATATTTTAAGATAGGAGCTGAAGGGTTTAAATAAAATTTGCAGAAAGGAGTTGGACACAAACTTTTAGAACTTGTGAAAAAGGCAGGAGATACGTCACAGTTTAGAAATCGGAGAAAACATTTTAAACATACTCAAAAATATACGATAGGGCATAGCAGGTATAGTATTCTGTTATGAAAATAATTTCGGACAGAAGAGGTAGGAAAACGTTTAGCAATGATGTAAAACCATTCAGAAGTGTAAAGCTGAGCATATAAGTATATTAGTTTGGAACTATAGTTTTGGAAAATTACAGAAGACATAGTGTCTTGATGAGTTTTAGGGAAAAAAAATAGTAACACAATTCTGGAAAAAAGTAACTAAATAGAAAGTATTTGCACATATATGATTATTTAGAAAATAGGACAGAAGTTTAGTAAGAAAACCAAGAGGGTCTCAGAGAAAGGAAACAAATTCGGATAGTCGAAAGGTGTCGAATGGTTTAAACACGATTGAGGTGGTTAATCGATTTTATCCGGCCTAAGGCTTGCTTAGGCGATGTTTAATCATAAAATAAAGTGGACGTGCACGTCATTTTTAGTTTGAGAGAAAACCCGTTAACCAGCCTTATGTGATTAAATAACTAATGAGATGGCCAAAACATTGCAAGTGGACTCCTAATTGCATGATATCTAATGCACGTAATAGTCCTAAGACATGATATCTAAATGCAGTAGTAGAGCTTTTAATCATTAACTGATTGTGGTTGTAAGGTAAATAACGTGCTGATATTAAAAGAGCTTAAAAACATGATCTTTAGTCGTATGAGATGTATGCCCCTAGGCATGGTTTCTATTGCACAAGTAGATAAGTAAAATCCTATAGACATGTTTTCTACCCATTACTTAAAGCTAAGTATGCATAATCCCAACCAATTTCACTATAAAACCCCATTGTTCTTTACAAGTTATTACAGACCAATGTGATTAAATTACAGTAGTGAAGACTAAAACAAGAAGTTATTCTATAGGGAGCCTTCAGCCAGGCCCAAATCTCCAACCTTACTTCTTCAGAGTTTCACAGCCCTTACCAAAGGTTTTGGTGCGGCAAAGCTCCCTCAGGGCCTATTGGGGCCCTTGGCCAATACCAGACACCCAAAATAAATTAATAAGACAAGTGCAAGTGTGGAATTACCAGCCTTTTGCATCAACGTTCAGTGGGTACTCAAGGTTCCCAAAGCAATGCTTACACTAAGGGGGTAGAACCTAAGTTCTAGGAGTAGTGAGATTGTGATAGAATTTGAAGGAGTTGAGTGGGAAAAGGTTTTACATGAAGGATAGTTTGAGAAAACAGTTGCGAAAGAGTGAAAGAGTCCTTTTAAAATCAATTGAAGGCCAGTTTTAAAAACAAAGGGTCACACAAACAAGTGCAAAGGTAAAGGGAACAAATAGCTCACAAGCAAGAAAACCAGTTACACGTATATAACACATCAAAGAAAAGTTCATGATTCCAATTAGGGGTCTAGTTCTTACAGCACCAGACACCAAACAAAATCAGCCTCAGGAAGAGGTTTTAGGGCTATGGAGTAGCCAAGAGGATCCTGAACACATGCTAGTAGCGTACAGGAGTAAGGAGAAACATACATTGGGGTAGGAAAAAGAGGTAATGAACATGCCAGCCTAAGCTAGGCCTACTAATTAACACAGATACATACTAGTTACAGGAGGAACAATAGAACCATAAGTAGAAGCACATAAGGAACAAAAGAAAGTGCAGCACCAATAGAAGCATATTGTTTTGAGGCTGTAATTTAAATAGGATCCATACCAGTTGAAAATAATGTAACACAGAGTAATAGTGAGCAATAATGTGCAGAGAAGTGAGCAATAGCGCGCAAAGAGTATGGAGAGAAAAGGGCAGCAATATGCAAAGAAGTGAGCAGCGGGTAGACCAAAGCAAGCAACACAGTAGAGGCCAGCAGGGTGGTAAAAATGACCAGGATCACTCAATCTTGGCTTTCAGCCAATTGAGTAATTAACATTCAACAGGAAAGTGCAAGAAGTTGTGTAGAAACAATAGAGAGCACCAAATATGTTTGTGTGAAAGAGAGAAAGTTCAGAGTAATGAGTTTTATTCATGTATGTGTGAAAGGAAGAGTAGTACTTATAGTTTTTGAAAACAATAGAGAACATGATAGTAAGTATATAATTATAGAAACAATACCAAATTGAATCAATCACATGACTTAATTCAATTAAATCAAGGATTCATGATTCGAATGGGAGTACAGGTTATCAAGTAAGGAAAAGAATCAATCAGATGACTAATAAGCATGCAGCATGTAATAAAGGCCAAGTTCATAATGCTCCAAATAAAGAAAATATATGTTGAGCATTCAAATAACATGTTTAAGTACACAAATATGGTAAGCATGTAAATCAACTCTGAAATTAGTCAAAGAATCACGGACAAGACCAAAATCAGAGGGAATCAACACCAAGTATAGAAAGCATCTCACAAGTAAGGCAACAATTCAAAAAAAATCACTGTAAGGACCCTTTAAGAAAAACACATGCAAATTAGGGATTCAAAGAGATGCTCGGAATTGACAGCATATCCACTAAAAAGGAGAATTCAGACGTATTTAAACACAATAGTCACAAAGCCAAGAACCCTAAGTAAGGAGTCATATAAATAGTGGAGAGTCGAAACCCTAGAAAAGATTTAAAACGTGGAACTTGGACTAACTCGGAAACAATCAAATATAACATGGCACAAACATAGGCATATTCACATAATTCTCAAAAGAAACAGAAGGCATGGTGATTTTGAAAGGGGGTTGGAAACCCTAGTTTTGAAAAAAGGAACAAGAACGTTTAAAAACTTGAACTAATCAAAGATATTGAGTAATAAGTAGTGTAGAACTCAAAGAATAAACTAGAAATCATTTAAAAAGACGTAGATTAAGAGATTTAGACAAAAACTAGGGTTTGCAATAAAAATAAGTGAGATGAGGAACCTGGCAGTGAAACTCTTTAATAATGGTGTTTATCGCACCATTGGACTGAGTAACCACCATAGAGTAGGCCGGAGATAAGCCAAGCAAGGTTCCTGGGACAGCCTTTCATAGTGGATGTCTCTGGGGCTTCAAACCTTGGAGAGGAACGACGAGATAAAGTCCCATGGCGATTCAAGGCCGAGAGGAGTGAGGTCGGGGTTGGCCGGAGAGGTGATGAAACCCATCGGAGAAGAAAGAGAGAACTAGAAGGTTCTAGATAGAAGGGAGAGCAAACGTTAGAGAGAGAGAGACCGTCTTTGAGAGAATGAGGGGCCAGTTGGCGATCTTTCAGCCCATGAGAAGGTGGCAATCTTTCAGCCAAATAAATGCACAGGGTGGCGATCTTTCAGCCTGAGCGAGAATTTAAAAGCAGGTGGCGATATTTCAGCCGAATGGGAATTTAAAATGCAGGTGGCGATGTTTCAGCCAGAGCGAGAATTTAAAAGCAGATGGCGATATTTCAGCCATGCCGGGCGGAGACAATGCTTAGTCTCGGAAGGCAGATAGGAGCCTTATGCAAAATGCAGATGGAGACAGAGCTTAGTCTCCAAAGGCAAATAGTAGCCTTATGTAGTGTGAAGGTAGAGCTTGATCTCGGAAGGCAGAGAATAGCCTTGCAAAATACAGGTGGAGACAGAGCTTAGTCTCGAAAGGCAGATAGTAGCCTTATGCAGTGAGGAGGTAGAGCTTAACCTCGAAAGGCAGAGAATAGCCTTATGCAAAATGCAGGTGGAGCCAAAGCTTAGTCTCGAAAGGCAGATAGTAGCCTTATGCAGTATGGATGTAGAGCTTAACTTCGGAAGGCAGAGAATAGACTTATGCAAAATGCAGATGGAGACAGAGCTTAGTCTCGAAAGGCAGATAGTAGCCTTATGTAGTACATGAATGTAAAAGAACAAATGGCAGTGAGTTTTCTTAGCTGGTAGATGGTTTGCGATATTAGAACTGCTGGGGAGCGTTGAGTGTAGATAGTGACTTTGCGAATGAGCGATTGTTCCTTACTCTTGAAGAGCACGAGTGTGTGAATGTATTCAATAATTTGTGACCTGGGGTGCCTGCATTCAAAGAAAAATCGTGAGTTCTGTAGAGGGGAAAGGTTAGTTCGTATCCCCTGTCCCTTAACTTCACGTATCATTAGGGTAGCGTTGCTAAACCATGGTGATTCAAATGATGCTTATGCATGACTTAGCAAATACAATGTAAGTACAAATTTGAAAACGGTTTTATTTTGGATGAACCAACAACTGCAACATGGTTCAAGACACGACAACCTTGCTTGTTTCGGAATTTTGAGGGTCCTCCTCAAAATTCTGCCCCAGTTTACTGTGTTGGTGCTGATGACGGCTATGCTGAATAACTAAACGCGGATCGATTCAAAAATTTTGAGGGCCCTCCTCAAAATTCTGCCCCAGATTACTGTGTTGGTGCTGATGAAAAGACTGAAAAACTTACTTCTGAATTTTGAGGGTCCTCCTCAAAATTCTGCCCCAGTTCCAATTACGGGGGAAAGATCGAATTTTTTATTAAGATGTGACCGAACCCATAGGGCTGCCTACGCATCCCCTCTTAAATGGAAATCAGGTCAGGCGTAGTTCAAAATACATCATGAAAGAAAAGCATATGATCAAATGTAGTATCTTTTCACTGCGTCTGAGTTGATAGGCTTTGGCCAAACTTCTCCGTCCATTTCTGCGAGAATAAGGGCTCCTCCACTCAGTAGCCGATGAACCATGTACAGACTCTACCAATTGGTAGAGAATTTCCCTTTGGCTTCATCTTGGTGTGGAAATATTTTCTTTAATACCAACTGTCCTTGCGTGAACTTCCTCGGCTTGACTCTCTTGTTGAAGGCTCTGGACATTCTATTATGGTATAGTTGACCATGACAGACAGCGTTCATTCTCTTTCTGTCAATGAGGGCTAATTTCTCGTAGCGACTTTTGACCCATTATGCGTCATCTAGCTCTGCTTCTTGTATGACCCTCAGGGAGGGAATTTCTACCTCGACAGGGATGACTGCCTCTGTACCATAAACCAGCATGTAGGGAGTGGCCTCGGTTGACGTGCGGACCGTGGTACGATAACCCAGTAAGGAGAATGACAACTTCTCATGCCACTACTTGTGCTTTTCGATCATCTTCCTTAGTATTTTCTTGATGTTCTTATTGGCTGCTTCTACAACTTCATTCATCTGAGGTCTATAAGCCGTAGAGTTCTTGTGTTTAATCTTGAATATTTCACATATCGCCTTCATCACGTCGCTATTGAGATTAGAACCATTTTCGGTGATGATTGATTCCAAAATCCCGAACCGTCAGACCATACGATCACGGACGAAATCTATTACTACTCTCTTGGTGACTGCCTTGGATGATGCTGCTTTGACCCATTTAGTAAAGTAGTCAATTGCCACTAAGATGAACCTGTGCACGTTTGATGCGATTTGTTCGATTGGTCCAATGACATCCATTCCCCAAGCGGCGAACGACCATGGCGAGCTTGTTGCAATAAGCTCATTTGGAGGTACCTTTATCATATCTGCATGTATTTGACAACGGTGGCATTTTCGGACATACTGGATACAGTTCGTTTCCATAATCATCCAAAAATATGCTACTCGGAGTATCTTCTTCGCCAACACGAAACCATTCATATACGGTCCACAGGCTCCTGCGTGCACTTCCTCTAATAGTCATGTTGCTTCTCTTGCCTCGACACACCTTAATAATCCCAAATCTGGAGTCCTCCTATACACGATTCCTCCACAGTAAAAGAAGTTGTGGGACAATCTCCGAAGTGTTCGTTTCTAAGTACCTTTGGCAAGTTCAGGGTATTCTCCTTTTGTCAGGTATTCTCTAATATTATGGAACCAAGGTTTCCCGTCGGATTCTTCCTCGACGTGAGCACAATAGGATGCAGGCTTTGTATTCGGCCATGTTGTTTGTACACGGGAATTCGAGCTTGGCGGATACTGGGTAATGCTGACCTGTTTCTGATACCAAGACCGCTCCTATACCAACTCCTTTGAAATTCGCGGCTCCGTCGAAAAACATCCTCCAACCATCATAGGATTCTGCAATGTGTTCTCCCATGAGGACTACCTCTTAAAATACGTATTTAGAGGTTCGTATTCTCCTCCTACAGGATTCTCGGCGAGGTGATCTGCCAAGGCTTTCCCTTTGACTGCCTTCTGGGTAACATAAACAATGTCGAACTCGCTTAACAGGATTTGCCATTTGGCGAGCTTGCCGGTAGGCATGGGCTTCTGAAAGATATATTTCTATGGGTCCATTCTAGATATGAGATAACTTGTGTAGGAACAAACGTAATGTCTCAACTTTCGAGCTACCCAGGTTAGAGCACAGCAAGTGCGCTCTAATAAGGAGTACCGAGCCTCGTACGGGGTATACTTCTTGCTGAGGTAATAAATGGCTTGCTTCTTTCTTCCGATTTCATCATGTTGTCCCAAAACACACCCAAATGCTCCATCCAATACTGCGAGATAAAGCAATAGGGGTCTCCCTGGCTCGGGTGGAACCAAGACTGGCGGTGTTGACAAGTATTCCTTGATTCTGTCAAAATCCTTTTGACAATCATCAGTCCATTTAGTGGCGGCATCCTTCTTTAGCATCTTGAAAATGGGTTCACAAATGACCGTGGACTGGGCTATGAACCGAATGATATAGTTGAGTCTACCCAGAAAACTCATCACGTCCTTCTTGCTCTTTGGTGGTTGAAACTCTTGAATGGCTTTAACCTTTGACGGATCCAGTTCTATTCCTCGGTGACTCAAAATGAAACCCAATAATTTTCCTGTGGGAACCCCGAATGCACACTTGGCGGGATTCAGTTTTAAGTTGTATCTCTTCAGTCTGTTGAAGAATTTTCTCGAATCTCCCATGTGATCTGCAACTTTCTTGGATTTGATGATGACGTCGTCCACATATACCTCGATTTCTTTATGTATCATGTCATGAAAGATAGTGGTCATGGCCCATATGTAGGTAGCACCGGCATTCTTTAAACCGAACGGCATCATTCTGTAACAGTACATTCCCTACGGCCTGATGAATGTTGTTCTCTCTGCATCTTCTTCATCCATCCATATCTGGTGGTATCCAGCAAAACAATCAACGAATGGCTGCAGCTCATGTTTGGCACAGTTGTCAATCAATATGTGTATATTTGGCAAAGGGAAATCGTCTTTAGGACTGGCCCGGTTGAGATCCTGATAGTCGACACAGACTCTAACCTTCCCATCCTTCTTTGGTACCAGCACAATGTTGGCTAACCATGTCGGATACTCTACCACTCTGAGAACCCTGGCTTTGACTTGCTTGGTAACCTCTTCTTTGATTTTCAAACTCATGTCTGGCTTGAACTTTCTGAGTTCCTGTTTGACCGATGGGCATGTCGGATCTGTCGGCAACTTGTGAGCCACAATAGATGTGTTGAGGCCGGTCATATCGTCATACGACTAGGCGAATATATCCTCATATTCTTTCAGAAACACTATATACTCTTTCTTTTCTGATGGTGACAGGTGTACGCTGATACGTGTTTCCTTGACATTTTCTACGTCTCCCAAATTAATGACCTCAGTTTCGTCCAAGTTAGACTTAGGCATGTTCTCAAAATTCTCAACCTCCCTGACAATCTATTCTGGTATTTCGTCCTTTTTTGAATCTATGTCCGTTTGTCGCACCGTCTCGTTGCAATATACAGTCGTCGGTTCATCATCAAGATATGTAACAGTAATGTTTTATAAAATAGAGTAAATGATAAGGAACTAATAAGCGAGATATATATGATAAAATGAAATGATTTGAAAAAAAATTTGTTTGATACATCGGAGCTCTTTTCGAAATTAAAAACAGTGTGGAAAGAAAAATCAACTAGTAAAGTGAACTAAAAAATGCGATGCATGCCGCTTTTGTTTAGCCTTGCTACCCCGAAGCTTTCCGGGCTCCGGTGGTCCTCACTGACCAATTGATGAGGTGTTCCCCTGTATGGGTGGGTGGAGGGTCCCTGGATCTCGAGGAATAGGATAATGTTTCCAGAGTGCATGAACTAACCTTTTGGGGAGGGGAATAAAATAAAAGTAAAACAAAAGGTAATAAGTTAGTGTAGATCATGAGGAGAAAAACATTGCAATATTTAAACACATAGTGTGAGAATATAAATCGTGTCCTAATTTGTGAGCCTCGTTGTGACCGAGGTAGGCCTAGCGACAAATAGTTTTGTAGAACTTATAATGCTAAATGCCTCATTTTATTGATAAAAAACAAGACGAATCAAAAATGACGCTAAATAACAGAAAGTAAAATATCACTAGTGGCCATTGGCCTTGTTACATCATTAAAGCAAAATAAAGGACTCCTAACTACTTGTTCCAAGAAGGACCTTCCCCATGTTGAATGTTATCGTTGATCAAATCCTCCAGTTCGCATAGATTCTTTAGTAGAAATGCTTTTGCCAGATTCTCTCCTTCGTTTCCCTCGGCATTCTGGCAGTCGGTGACTCTCTTTCTCACTTTTCCTTCCAGTTCCAGCAGACTGTGTTCCAGATACTCTAGCTTTTTGCTAGCCTTTGTGACCCTCTCTTTCCATTTATTGATTTGGTCACTGATGGGAGATTTCTCCACCAGGTTAGCAAGAGCGAAGGTATATTGACCATACCGAAGTCGGGGACGTTGTTCTCCATTTTCTTCAAAACAAAAGGGTTAGACCCTACCCCCGCTAGACTCAAATATTTAAATCAATAATTAGCATAGCAAAACACTTAAGTTCTATAAATAAATGCACAGAACGTGAAGGCGTCCGTTTGGGTTTCAAGGAAACCCGGTGGACTTTGGACAAGGCTATCTTAATGAGTCATTATGTGGACAACATAACTGACTCGACTAGGGTTGACCATGATGCATGAACAATTTAATGGAATAATGTTTCTACTTTTGAAGTGCTAGACAAGGTACCCTTGAGCGGACAACTCAAAAGGGAAAGGCGCGAAACCGTCGACTATACTGTTGATCGACTGGTTTCACCGCAAATATGCCTTTGCCACATTTAGGGGGTTTATAATATAAGAAGGGCACAACCACTCATTATAAGCGTTGCTATATGATTTGTTTTGGCACGAGTGGAATATGATGTTGAGGAATGCAGTTACAATAATGAATCAAATTGCATGTATTTTCACGTTCATAAAGATTACAATAAATACTCAGAAATTAAACGGAATAATAAGCCAGTAAAAGAAGAAATTAAAGGGAAAGAAAAACATGAAGAGCCAAGTTAGTAACTGTGATGGAATAATCAAGAACAGGAAATAAAATCGATTAAGTAAGCAATAAAGTCACAAAAGCAAGTAATAGTTAAAGCCAAAAAGAATCCCTAGCAGAGTCGCCATGCTGTCGACGCCCCATTTTCCTAAGGCGGAATCAAGTTTACTACATTATGGACAAAACAACTCTCATTCCCTTTTGAAGAATCGGGTTATGGAATTTGAAGACTCGCCACCTAATAATCATTGTGCATTAGGACACTCTTTAGAGAAAAGAAGAAGGATTTGAAAGAAAACCATAGTTCGGGTAAGGGCTTGAGATTATCTCGAGGGGAAGGTGTTAGGCACCACTCAAGATCCACTAGTGTGGTTCCCGGCCATGCTTAGCTGTGACTTTAAGAAGAGTAGGAGTAAACAAACAATGTTTGCACATAGGGAATACAAATAAGTTGAAAGTTTTGAAAGAAAAGAGAGAAAAGGACATAAGTGTCTTTGGAAAGAAAAAAAAACATAATTTTTTTAAAAAAACATCATATCATATAAATAAAGAAAAAGGGTCCTAGGTTTAAATATAATATGGATCAAGTCGGTGCAATATCCAGCAATCATTCTCACACGAGATATTAGCGCACCATCATCATCTCCATATTTATCCTTCCCTCCCCGTAAAGGTTATTTATATGTGTGGATTGGTCACGAGTGCTTATCGCGTGCTATTACCCGTCCCATCCTATAGGTCGTAGAGGGAATTTAAGACCGCTATTCCTATAAGGTAAGGACTAGGCTGAACCCTTAGGTTTAAAGGTCAAAACACTAGGCGATATACAAAACAAATAGGACTTCATGCAAGGGATCATATAAAGCAAATAAGAGGCTCAAGAAACCCTCCATAGAGAGCATGTACCCACAGGCTTCTCGGGCGACTCGAACCAAAATGATGCTGGTCCTCAACCTCTGCCTCAATGGCACGACCTACGACAAGCAAATCCTCAAGCACTGGCAGCTTGGCCTCAGCATATACCCACATGTCATGTGCCTCGCCAGGCACAACGTCATCAGACCTAGTCACAGCAGCCTACCTAAGAGCATCAATCTCGGCCGTCCTGGCATTGAGCTCAACGGTTAAGGCATCGACCTCGGCACGCAAATTAACGGCTTCCACCGCCACCCCACGGCCGATCTCCAACTCATCGTCCTTTGACTGGAGAAGAGTCTCCAGTTCAATATTCTGAGCCAAGACGGCCACTAATTGATCATCAACTTCCTCCAGCTGATCCACTCACTTCCGCAGCTGCGCCTCTGACTGCTTCAGGCCCCCACGAAAAACTTGGAAGTGCGGGTCCTGGGTGAATAGGTCCACCAATGTTTGGTGCTTGGCACATCATTCCTTATACTTCTTCACCACCTTCTTAAGGGTGGCGGCCTTCCTCTGTGCTCGCCGCCCCCTCTCTACCTCCAAAACAAGGGTCTAAAGAAAAGAAAACAAATCAGCATACTCCCATGGTTTACTCTATAATATGTAAAAAATAGAATATACCTGCAAAGCCGCACCGACAACTCTTCGGGATAGATCCCTGTCGTTGATGTCCTTTAAACTCTCACTCTCGGCGGCCGCACATAGCAGAGTCATATCTCCTGCAGCCTGCTCGCTATTCTGCAATAGGTTATATCCGCTTGGAATCACAATCTGGCAGTTGGTCCCACCCGTTGTCATCTCCACATGGGCACGATCCCTCCTTGGTGCATCCGTGACCGTGGGGGCCATCTCGGAACCTGCCCTTTCCTCATTACCTACCTCCTCGGCAGCGGCCGACGTGCCACCCTCGGGAACACGCGCGGGGGCAATATCAGGAACCGCCCTCCCCATGGGAGCCGACCTTCCAAAACGAATGTCATCAGCCATTAGAACTGGCCTTGACTCTGGACAGGGCTCACTCGCCCTCTCGTCCTCCGTGGCAATTATTTGCCAAGCATCAATCGACACCTCTTCCACTCCGGCAGCTCTTCGCCTTCGGAAGTCTACTCCATGGGTCTAGGGGATGGAGGCGAAGGAGTCGCTTCATTCGTAGACTCAGCCACAGGCACGGCCTTAGGTTGACCGACCTCGGGGACGCCCTCGCTTGTAGAATCTTGGGGCACGTACTCGTCCCCAGAGTCGGTCCCCGCTACCGACGAGGATTGGACGTTCTGCCTCCTCCCCTTCCTGAGGGCGCTCCGACCTGCCAATATGAGATAGGTTATGCAACGAAACTTAAATGAAACCTCCAAACTCTGGTCGAGACGTTACCTAATGGGCCATATCGTTTGCGAAATGCAGACCATGTACCGCATTCCTCCGCCAATGGAATCACCCTTTCCACCCACTACCTAATATCTTCAACGGGTCGGGGTGGAGAATCCCTCGCTGCAAAAAGGAAGAGAAAACGAAAAGAAGTTATAACGGCCTCACGGCCAAAGGTTGCAAAAAATACTAAATGCGGGTAAAAATACTCACGTTACGGATTCCACCTCTCCGGGAATCCTTCTGGGTTCGACACCAGGTGCTCTGTCCTGATGTAGAAAAACTTGCGCCAGGAGCGGCGATTGGTCTTGTCATCCGCCCTGACTACCAGACCCCTTGTGCCACGGCTCTTTAATTGCAGCATAGAGCCCCTCATATAGCCAGGGCTAAATAACTGCAACAAGTGATGGACCGAGACATCGAGTCTGGCCCTGGTCGCATAGGTGGTCATAATGCGACACACCTTACAAGTGTAGGGAGTAAGCTGAGCCGGGAATACACTATAGAAGAGGCAAAGCTCCTCCACCAGGGAGTAAACAGAAAGACCGTACCTGACCATGAACGGGTACTCATAAAAGTTGCAAAATCCCGACCGGTGTACATTAATATAGTTGGTTTCGGCCGGCTCCATAACCACGTGGTCTGGGATTTGGTACGCCCCCCGTAGACCGTCCAAATGCGATTGTAGAAACTTAGTATGATCCCACGGGGGAGTCGGGCTTTTAGTCGGGAAATCCCTTCGAGCATGAATCTCTTTAGGGAGAACATTGTCCACACTAAGAGGGACAAGAGGTTTTTAGGCCTTTTTCCCACCACCCAAAGATGATGGAACCCTAGATGGGGTATCATCTTGGCCTCTCCCATTATGTTTTCCACATTTTGACATAATAACTGTTTATATGAATCCAGCTCTAACAGCTAAGAGACTGATTTCGACAGAAACAGAAGGGTTTAAAGCAAGGTATATCGGTTTTCTTCAAAGAAGATGAAAGAGGGAGTAAGAAATCTCGGAAGTTCGAAAGATGGCAAAGATTGAACCTTCCTCCTATTTATAGGGCTAAATTACACAGAATCGAAGAGCCATGATTCGAAATGGGTGCGGGAAACAAAAACGTCAAATCGCCCCTTGAACCATCTTGGGAGTAGATATAATCATGACGCATGCTGGCTATGACGTCAGTTCAGAAAGTAGACCACGTGTCAATGAATCGGTGACGCCATGTACTTCCCCCCTTTTTCTGATCACGTCGTCGTCCTCATAATAAGGTCAAATTCTTCGATGGACGAGATCGACATTTTCGCCCATTGAAGACGTATGTCTCATACGCCTCCAACGAGCGGAGGGACTAACTGTATGGGACCAAATTTGACCCTTCACGTCTTTACGACAAGAGGGTACGACTGTAAGAAATAAAAAGAGTGCTAAAAATTACGAGGGGGAGAGATGAATCACGAACTAATTTAAGACTCATTGTAATAGAAAAAAATAATAATACACAAATAAATGTCTTGGATCAAAAAAGATAAATAAACAGGATACTCTGATTAAGCTAGTAAGCTTTAGGCGCGTGTTAACTGGTTAGTTATCGTGATTATGTACACGTTCGCGTGATATAGTTATGATTACGAAATCAAAGGCAAAGTTTGCGTTCGCACAACTTTGACAAAATAATCTTCATAATAATAGTGTTATTAATTGTGTATACGTACGTGTGACATGATTCCTGACATACCAAACAAAACGAATACACGTACACGTGATTCGTTTCAAGATAATTCTATAGTTACAAATAATCAAGCAACTAAAAGCGGTTTAACGCAAAAGTGCATAAATGTCTCTAGAACGTGAAATATCCAGAATTAG
This sequence comes from Nicotiana glauca, assembly GCA_026770625.1. Classification (NCBI taxonomy): domain Eukaryota; kingdom Viridiplantae; phylum Streptophyta; class Magnoliopsida; order Solanales; family Solanaceae; genus Nicotiana; species Nicotiana glauca. The sequence goes on along the minus strand of MU782353.1, from coordinate 75,375 downwards.
TTAAGCCATGTATAATTAGTAAAGCGACCGTACTAGAACCACAAAAGTAGGGAGTGCCTTACACCTTCTCCCGCATTAATAGAATTCCTTACTTGGTCTTCTGTATTTCGCAGACATAATCAGAGTCAATTTCCTTGAATTGGGTTTGAATAAATGGTGACTTGGGACACTGTAAATAATTATTCCAAGTGGCGACTCTTTAAATCAAAATAAATTAATCCCTTCTCAAATAATGTCACTTAAATTGGAAAAACTCCTTTCTTTCCTATCGTGGCCGTTATTCTTTTAGATCAACAGTCCACGTTCATCCTTACCTTAATTAACCCCTAACCTACCCGGACCTTTTCATGTTCAAAACCCACCGCCATCATCTCCCCTCATCTCTCAACTCTCTCTCAACCTAACACTAACCCTAGTCGTTGTCACCGGCATAAACCTCCCTTATATGGTGCTTCTATGTATTCTCTGACCAGCCTTGGACTCCTACACACTATGGCTCTATGGCTTCCTCAGTCCTTAAGAAGATTTCAAGTAACTCCAACTGGTTCAGGTTTGAAACTTTATTTACCGGCCTGTCTCAGGCCATTTTTCTTTCGTAAGTAAAGTTCTCTCCTTGTTTTATGACGAATCTATGGGTTCTTGTTCTATTCTTTTCACCTATGCTATTTTCTAAAAACCCTAGTTCGATAATTGTCACGACCAGGATTTTCCACCCTTGGGTGTCGTGATGACGCCTACTAATGTAAGTTAGGCAAGCCAATTATGTGAACAATTTACCCTTTTTACCCATTTTATATTCATTAACAATTGCAAAGTAATAACATTTAGACAGCGAAATTTAACATAAGCGGAAGAACAAAAACAATAAGCTAGTTGACCTTGAATCCAATACAACTATTTGAGTCTCGACTACCCAGAACTGGTATCACAGTTTCACAGACAGTCTAAGAATACTACAATTAAAGGTCTGAAAGAAATAAATACAACATTGTCTCTTGAAATGCACGAACGAAAGAGGAATAGTAGAGAGAAGGAGACGCGCAAGGCCTGCGGACGCCAGCAGGACTACCTTGGGTCGCTTGATGAGAAAGAATCAGCAATCCCACTGCGATCCGAAGTCTACAACACTCGGGTCTACCCAAAAGAGTGCAAAGTGTAGTATTAGCACAACTGAACCCATGTGCTGCTAAGTGCCTAGCCTAACCTCGGCAAAGTAGTGGCGAGGTTAGGACCAAACTACCAAATAAACCTGTGCAATTTAACTATATACAGTAGAAAAGAAGTGTAGAAAGAAGCAGTCATATACAGTTAAGTATGGGAGGGGGAAAACATGCTGCGGGAAAAAATCGAATAATAACATAAGAGAAATAAATAAAAATGAGGATCACTACAGTTTAATTGAAAATAGGAAGGGGAAATCATGCTGCGGGGTACAACAAGTATCAGCAGGAAACCAGCAATTTAGTGTAGAGAAACCTTAACACATTTATCAATAAAAATTAGGAAATCAAATACAAGTGCACGGCATCACCCTTCGTGCTTTTACTCTCTCTCACCAAACCAATACACGGCATCACACTTCCTACATTATGCTCTTCCTCACCCAAATAGCAATCACAAGGTAAATAGGGTAAGGGAATATATAACCTCGAAATAAAATCACAAGAAAACAACAAATTAGTAAATAAACATAAAGGACAACATAACTTAATTATCAGCAAGAATCGAGCAAATCAAGAACAAGTCCACGGCACCACTCTTCGTGCTTTTACTCTCGTCCTCACCATAAGAATCAATACAATAGGCACGAAATGGTACATCGTGCGGCACGACATCACCCTTCGTGTTTTATACTCTTTCCTCACCATGAAATCAATATAATAGGCACATAATGATACATCGTGCGACACGACATCACCCTTCGTGCTTTACACTCTTTCTTCAGAAAACAAAAAATGCACGACATCATCATTCGTGCTTTAACTCTCTTTCTCACCCAAACAACAATAACAAACAATGGGGTGAGGGGATAAACAAGATTATAATAGGAATTCCGACAAGGGAACAATAATTAAACAATTGAATCCTGGCAAGGGAACACCATCAACAATATCACATCCCGGCAAGGGAGATAACCAATAAAGCAACAATATCCCGGCAAGGGATCAATTTAATAACTCTTTCTCTTTTTCACTTTTACTTCGCTAACTCACTTTACCACTTGAGCCAATGCTCCAAAGAGTTCAATCAACTCATTTGCTTTCACCATTCGTAATATAACTTGAGCCAATGCTCCTCGATGTTTAAAAGTCCCAATTACTTCCTCAACTTTTCACAACAAATAGAAATCACTTCTAAAACATGGATAATTCAACAAAGTCATGAAAATCACAATATAAGACTCACAGACATGCTTGACTCCAACGTATAGATAGTCGTCACCATGCCTATACATCGTACTCAACAATTAACACATAGAAAATAGGACTCGACGCCTAATCCCTTAAGCTAAGGTTAGACCAAACACTTCCCTCCAACTTCCACGGCCAACTCAAGCCTCAAACACTGCTTTTCCTTTCAAATTCGGCTCCAAGCCAATCAAATCTATATATAATTGACTTAATAACATCAATAAATGCTAAACAATCCAATTCTAATGTTTAATTATAACTTTCTAATCATTTTTCCCAAAATCCAAAAATTCAACCTCGGGCCCGCTTGGTCAAAATAAGAGGTTCGAACCAAAAGGCGATCAGCCATTCACCCACGAGCCTGAATATATAATTTTTTTTTCAAATTCGACCCCAAAACGAGGTCTAAATCATAAATAATCAAAAAGCCCTAAGTCTACCCAAATCCCTAATTTCCTACCCTTATTCACATGATTTAAGCCTACAAATCTAATGGGTGTTAATGGAAATTGAAGAAAATGAGTTTAAGATTACATACCTATGAGTTTATGGTGAAATCCTATTTCAAAATCCTCCAAATTTGGAGTTAAGATGAAGAAGTTATGAAATTTTGAATGAATCTCGTAATGGCTATTGTTTTAAGTGCTGGGCTAGAGTGTTCATCGCATTCACAAGAACATTATCACGATCGCGAAGGCTGCCAGTAAGTGAACTTATGCGATCGTGAGTCCTTCCAAGCGTCTGCGAAAGGTTGACCCCCTGACCTTCGCTTTCACGGACCTAAGTACGAGTAGAAGAATCGACAAAATCCCAGCCCACCTCCAATTAACTCTACGCGTTCACATCACATCAGCCGCATTCGCAATGAGCAATCCCCATTGCTTTGCCTTCACGACTGTGGCTTCGCTTTCGCGAAGAACAATTTCCTTATATTTCTAGGCTTATAACATGGAATTAAAGGTAGAAAATTGGGTGTTTGGGTAGAATTAGGGCTTTTTGATTATTTGGGAATTTGACCTCATTTTGGAGTCGGATTTCAAAACAAATTATATATTCGGGCTCGTGGGTGAATCAGATATTTGTTCAAACCTCGTGTTTTGACCAAGTGGTCCCGGGGTCGATTTTTTGATTTTCAGAAAGAATGATTAGAAAGCTATAATTAGATATTAGAATTGGATTGTTTAGCATTTATTGATGTTATTAAGTCAATTGTGCATAGATTCGATTGGGTTGGAGCCGAATTTGAAAGGAAAAGAAGTGTTTGAGGCTTGAGTTGGCCGTGGAAGTTCGAGGTAAGTGTTTGGTCTAACCTTAGCTTGAGGGATTAAGAGTTGAGTCCTATTTTCTATGTGATAATTATTGAGTACGACGTATAGGTATGGTGACGAGTATCTATACGTTGGAGTCAAGCATGCCCGTGAGTCATATGTTGTGGTATGTGATGACCCGGCCCGTCGTCACGTGAGTTACCGCCCCATTTCCCCATATTGTGTTGCTTCATGTTTCAATATCGTTATTATAGTTGATCGGGTGTAATTGAGTTGGTTTTAGTTGGAAATGAGGCACTTAGCCTCTTAGAAGAAAGCTTTTCTTAGAAAAGTCAACCGGAAGATGACTATGTGGTTAGAGGGCTCGGATGTGAATTCTGATGGTTTGGTTAGCTTCGGGGGATGAGTTGTGACTTAGGAGTGTGATCGGAATTGAATTTGGAGGTCCGGGGTAGAAATAGGCTTGAATTGGCGAAATTGGAATTTTGGCGAATTTCGGTTGATAGGTGAGATATTGATCCGAGGGTCGGAATGGAATTTATAGAGTTGCAGTAGCTTCGTTAGGTGATTTTGGATATGTCTGCAAATTTTCAGGTCATTCGGATGTTGTTTGGTTGGGGTTTTGATTGAATGTGCATTTTGGAAGTTTTGATGAAAACTAGGCTTGAATCCGATGTGTTTCAATGGTTTTAGTGTTGTTTGACGTGTTTTGAGGATTGGAAAAAGTTTTAATAAGGTTGTAGGATGTGTTGGTGTTTTTGGTTGAGGTCCCGGGGGCCTCGGGGTGATTTCGGATGGTTAAACGAGGGTTTTAGGCAATTGTTGTAGTCTGAATTTTTACCCTTCTGATATTTCCGCATCTGCGGGAAAGGAGCCGCTTAAGCAGTTCCGCAGATGCGGTGGGGAGCTGCAGAAGCAGATTGTTGTGCCCAGGAGATTCTCCGCATAAGCGGAAGAGGGTTCGCTTTTGCAGGACCGCGTAAGCGGTTATTAGACCATAGAAGCGGTAGGAGGAAAACCGCATAAGCGGTGTTTGGATCGCAGAAGCGGTCCCAGGAGTTTTTAAGTTTGACCGCATAAGCGGTCAAATTGCCGCATAAGCGGGACCGCAGGTGCGGTCAGTGGACCGCAGAAGCGGAAAATGAACCTGTGTTATAGTGAACAGTGTTCACGAACTTGGAAAGGAAGAAAACATTTTGGACTTCGAGCAAAGCGGGTTTTTAGGCCATTTTGAAGAGGATTTGAAAAGGTTTCATCAGGTATGAATATTTGGACTCGGATTATGTTATTATGGTATAAAAACATGAATTAATCACGGAAATTCAAGGAATTAAAGGGTAAAAATGGAGGTTAGGTCTTGAAACCTAAAAGGGTTTAAATTGGTAATTTGAAGGGTCAAATGGACTCCGATTCTTGTGTATTTTATATGTACGAACTCGTGGCAAGACGAGGATTCCGAAGATGTGAATTTCATAATTTTTCGAGAAGTGGGCCCGGGGCTCGGGTTTTGCCAACTTCGTGATTTTGGGTGTTTTTCGAGTTCTTTCGATTGGGTTATGTTTTATTAGCTTATTATAACGTATTCCTTGTGGTTTTGATCAGATTCGGTGCGTGAGGAGGTTAATTCAAGAGGAAAAGGCTTAGCAGACTAGTCTCATGGCTGGTTTGAGGTGAGTAATAGATGTAGATGATGACCTGAGGGTTTGAAACCCCGGTATATCACACTGTGACGCTATATTGAGGCGAGACACGTACTCTATGGTGGGTGCGGGGTCGATTGTGATTGGGGACTATGGCTTAGTCCGACTGAGTGATGTTGTACTGTGTTATTGGCTAGAAATTTGCTGGTAAACCTCCTACTTGGATGGTTATAGATATATTTGGGTTGTATGCCGATTATTTGGATCACATAGGGATTATTATCACTGTTTCCATGATGTTTAGCATGTTTTCATGATATCAGTGGTGGGTCAAACACTGTCTCGAAATGGCTAGTAAAATTCTAAGGTTTTAAACACTTAATTTATGATTTCTGATAATTTGAACTGGAAATGGTAAGTTTAACTGTGCCTGTGTGGCTTGCATGCATATAACTGGACTGATTGTGGATCAGGTTGCACGCCGCTGCGAATGTTACGATGATATTGCGCTTGGGCTGTAGGAACCCCTCCGGATTCTGAACCCCCATTGTGAGCGCGAGTACCCAAATAGATCGGGCTGCGCGCCACATCGGTCATGTGCATTGCATTGCATTCATACATCTATATATGCATGTGTTATCTGTCATTACTTGTTGATATTACACTGTTAAATGTGTAGGAGTATTGGTTATAGCTTTGCATTGTTATATTTCGGGATTTATTACTATCAGTCATTATACATATCTATTACCACTGAGTTGGAAGTACTCACTTTACTCCCTGCACCACGTGTGCAGATTCAGGTACCTCGGGAGTTTAGCTGAGCTTTTGCTGATTTCAGAGTTTATTCGGAGTTGTCGAGGTAGCTGCCTGACGTCCGCAGGACCCGACTCCTCCCCTATCCCTTTCATTATCTTTCCGTAGTTTTGAACCTATGTATTATTGGAGTTTTATTACACTGTATTGTTAGAGGCTCTAGACTCATGACCCCCAGGTCTTTGGGAGTATATTCCGTATTATCGTGATATTCAACTTATGTCTATCTATCAGTTTATACTTTTAGCTTCATTGCTGTTAATGAATTTTCAAATAATTGATTTTAAGCTTTATGCTCGGGTTAAGAGTGTAAATGGTCGGGCTTGGCCAGCAGTTGTGTTGGGTGCCATCACGACCGGGTTTGGGGTCGTGACAGGTTTTCATGACTTTGTTGAATTATCTATGCTTTAGAGGTGATTTCTATTTGTTGTGAAAAGTTCGTGGAAGTAATTGTGACCTTTGAACATCGAGGAGCATTGCCTAAAGTTATATTACTATGAGCTCGTGATTTTTGCCCTAAGCAAAATTTCAAACAAAACAATTTCTTTAGTACTTTATAATTTTTTGTGAATTTTGTGGCATTTTTGGTAATTGTTGTATTTTATTTGTGCATTTTAATTTATATGGAAAATACAAAAATACATTGGCATTTAGGTTTAATTTCATATTTTAGTAGTTAAAATTGTTCACATATAAAGAAAATGACAAAAATAGTTCACTTTTGTATTTTAATTGTTTTAATTGTGAATTCGTCACAGAATAGTTTTAAATAATTTTAGGAGTTAAATAGTTTAACTTTGAATTATATTAGGTCTTTGTTTTAATTTTTTTATTTTTATAAAATCAGAATAAATAAACACAAATGAAAACATTGAAAAATAAAAGAAGAAAATTACAAGGAAAATTCAGAAAAAAGAAATAAAAGGGAAAATAATTAAAAAATGTGGCCTTAATTGGAAAGTAAATTTGGGCCATTTTTGCATTATTTCTACCTGGCCCAAGTCATTTACCCGCCCACATCAACCCAAGCCTAATGTCCCCTGCCCGGTCCAGCCCCGTAATGTCCAAACGACGCCGTTTCACGTCGTTAAATATGAGCCATCCAATCTTCCTGATCCAATGGCCCTTGATTATCTTTGGATTCAAATAAAAATGTCTGAAAATAAATCATAACCCTAAAACATTTATCACCTTCATCGTACCTCCCCTCTCCCCTGTAACACCCCCACCGTCTCCGCCACCCTCCGCCTTATTGCCGCCGCCGGCGGCCAACATCCAAATCACATCAAATTTTCACCAAATGTTCTCCCTTTCCTCCTCTATCTGAATCTACACTCAGAATCCTCCAAATCCCTGTCAAAATCCCCAAATCCTTGAAACCCTAGGCGCCGCCACCACCGTGCACGGCGGCGCCACCTCCAAACTTCACCAAAAACACACCCCTGAGTCTGCTCCACCCCTTCATCCCAAATATGCAACTATTGGATTTCAAATATCAACCAAACGTTTTGAAAGTTAAATCGAAATTTTCGGCCAAGACACGAGTTTGTCCATTCAATCCCAAATTCACACCTCGAGCCCTCTCAGACCTCTTCATGATGAATTTCAAGTTGGAATCCCTCAAGTCCATGCAGAGTCCTACAAGCCCTAACCTAGGATCTAAAGAACCCTAATTCGTGTAGTTGTTCAAATTGGTATAATCAGTTAGTGTCTCTTCTGATTTTATTTTTGTTTTTCTTTAAGTTTTGGTTTTATTATTTGACTCGTTGATTCTACTGATAAACAAAAATTGTTTTAATAATTGATAGTCTAGCTTAGTATTAATCTGTTTTTGTGTTGTTACTATTAGGTATTAAATGTTTAGTTTAGTTCTTAGGTTAATTTCCATTTTTTTTGTTTGTTTGTTAATTCTGAGTTGAAACTTCATTCTATTGATTTAGATGTTCAATTGTTATTTAGTTCAATCAATTAGTTGTTAGTTTAATTAGGGTTTTTGTTTGTTGTTTGATCATTTAGATTTTGATTCGTTTTATTAAAGTTTGATTGACAGATTAGGGTTTGTTAAGTGTTGATATTATTTCATGGTTCATTGCATGCCTGTTTTATTTAAAAAATAGAATTTACTTTAATTGTTTTGAATTTCTCATTTGTGATTTTTGTTAGTTTAAATTTTGTTCTGATTTTTTGCTCATATATGATTTTACTTTCATTAACTTCAATTTTTTATTATTTCAGTAATTGAGTGAATACTTTTATTAGTCTTAAGCTTAGTTTTATTTATTTTAATTAGGTTTGTAGATCGATTATAGTTGATAGGGATAATTACAGTTAGTTTTTAACTCTAATAAAGGGGTTTGGGTAGGTTAGTAATTTCAGGAGGGTTTCAAGGGTAGTTTAGGTATGAAAAGGGTAGTTTTATTAGAAACGGTAAATTCAAAACAAAGGCAAGGGTAGTATAGGCATTGCATAGGAAAAAGAACACTCTAGAATCCTCTATATAGGGGTACAAGTAGAATTTCAGTGAGTTTTAGGGTAGTTACTTGAGTGACAAGTCAGAAAATAGAGGGTTAGAAAGAAATAAAAAGAGGGACTACTTTGTAAAGTTAAAAATCTGAAACTCTCTCATTTTGTGTCTATAAAAAGGGCATGACCCTTACTTGTTTTACAAGTTTTTCAGCCTCCAAAATTTCCCCAAAAAGCTTTCTCTGTAATTTCAAATCTAGTTTTAAAATTAAAACCTTCAAAAAAATCCAAAAACAATAGAATTTAAGAAAAAAAATCCAAAAATATCATTGTTCTATTGCTGATTGCATTTTGATTTCAAGTTTAATTGATAGTCAAGCTTCTCTTAGTTCATTTTCTGGTAATTTTGAGTAGTTTGAAGTGTTCTGGTTGATTTCAAGTTAGAATTGATTGCCTTAGTCTGGTTTGGGGTGTTTCTATTGGTTGTTGGTTCATCTGTATGCATTTCTTGTTGGAGTTGGTGTTGTGTTGAAGTGGATCTGCTAAATCCTATTTGATTTAAACATTTTGGGCTGATCATTCTATTTCCTGTGCTGTTTTAAGTATTAACCTGGTGTTGCTATTCATTTGCTCCTGCTGACTCCTATTTCCTCTTGCTGTGATTTAAAATCCAGGTACATATGCACTACCTATACTAATCTAGAGTGTGTGAATTATTTGAGAGAATCAATGAAGAAGAAGTTTGATTTGTTTATTTGAGCTCTATTGGATTTTTGACCAGCTTTTCATGCTTAGCTTAATTGTTCATACTTAATCGTAATTAGAACAATTGTTTGGACTATTGAGTTTGTATTAACTGGACTTCAAATAGTTGTATCTCATGTTCATATGAATCTGTTTTCTCGAGTTGAGTAGTAGTTGTAGTTAATTCTCTGTTATCTGATTCATGTACATGTTAAGCTCTAATTGTAGTTAATTTCGTACCAAATCAATAGAACAAGCTTGTGTTAGCCGATCTCTTGTCAGTTGGTTCGTGAATTGGTTTAAAAGCATGTTGATTAAGAGGTATTGTGTATTACAGGTGTGAGCACATTTAAATTTGTTAGTCTAGATGTTAAAGTTAAACTGAAGTGCTAACACATTTGTTTATCTTCTAAAAATTAGAATGGCTTGGTTGTCCCTTTGAACGATTTAAGTGTCAAATTGGTATTGATCATTAGTAATAAGGTGTGCTTCAATTTAAACTTCATTGTTGCAATTTGGCTGTCACTTTTAATAAGATATGGGAACTTGTTGGTAGAAAATAAGTAGGATAGATAAGTAGATGTAGAAAAATGATTTTTATAATCTGGGATACAGTACAAAAACTACATAAAACCAGTAAATTAGTATTGGAGATTAATTGGACCACTTAGGTTTCTATTTAGACGTTAGTTTGTGCTCCTACCCAGAATCGACCTCTAAACCATGCTCTTCCGCTACAACTGGGCGTGAACAATGTCACTTGGGCCAATTTCTCCAATAGTAGGCCCAAAGTGTTTGGTCCTTTATATTTTTGAATAAATTGCTAAGCATGCTTCATTTATTTACCCCATAAGCTACTGGGTCTAAATTGTTTGAGAGTGATTCATAAGACTTTGACATTTTTATCAATGGTAACTAATTAGGGCTTTTTCTTTTATTCTTAGAGACGAATTAAATAGAGAATTATATGTTGCTTTAAGATTGTCCTTTAAATAATAAAATGAGATGAGCCTCGCTAAACAAAATAAATAAATTATGGGGCCCTCAATAATTGCTATATAAAATACTTAGAATTCGAGAGTACCGTTTAGCGAATTTCACGGTCTTCCCCAATGATAATAAATGCGTAGTTGCTTTAGGCACGTATTTTAATAATATTACCTTCCTAAATATGGTTTCACATTTATGTGACCCAAATCTAAATCTCAACGAAGTCAAAATGTGTCAAAAACCACGGGTGCACTGGTGCGACGTGGTTCGAGATGTATTTTCACGACGTTGCAATTCTTATTAAAATTAAAAATAAAATAAAAGCAGTTTAATAATAAAAGGTACATAAGTTAGAACATGTTTTAAATCAAATAAAATCAAATACAACAGTTGAGCGACCGTGCTAGAACCACGGAATCCGGGAATGCCTAACACCTTCTCCCGGGTTAACAAAATTCCTTACTCGGATTTCTGGTTCGCGGACTATTAACAGAGTCATAATTTCCTCGGTTCGGGATTCAACCGGTGACTTGGGACACCATTAATCTCCCAAGTGGAGACTCTGAATTTTAATAATTAATCCCATTCCGATTGTCCTTTAATTGGAAAAACTCCTTTACGCCCTTGCGGGTGTAGTGAAAAAGGAGGTGTGACAGCTCTGGCGACTCTGCTGGGGAAACAAACCCAAAACTTTGGTTCAGGATTTAAGAATTCGACCTCAAAATAATTGTTGTATTTGGCATTATTTGATTTACCTACATGTTCCATGCCTACTGTGCTAAATGTTTTACCGCTTCGATATTATTTGAACTGTATATATAAACTATGCCAAAACCCTTCTCTTCTCACCTCCGGGGATGTGCTTACTGGTTGAGACTCCCTATTCTGTTAGTGTCAATACCCTGAAATAAGAAAGAGGTCGGACAAGTTACTAAGTCGGACGATCCCGCGGGTCCCCGGTAAGTAGCCCTGTGACGACCCAGCCCGTCGTCCCCCATATTGTGTTGCTTTATGTCTCAATATCGGTATTATAGTTGATCGGGTGTAATTGAGTTGGTTTTAGTTGGAAATGAGGCACTTAGCCTCTTAGAAGAAAGCTTGTTTTAGAAAAGTCAACCGGAAGTTGACTATGTGGTTAGAGGGCTCGGATGTGAATTCTGGTGGTTCGTTTAGCTTCGGGGAATGATTTGTGACTTAGGAGTGTGATCGGAATCGAATTTGGAGGTCCGGTGTAGAAATAGACTTGAGATGGCGAAGTTGGAATTTTGGCGAATTCCGGTTGATAGGTGAGATTTTAATCCGAGGGTCGGAATGGAATTCCAAGAGTAGCATTAGCTTTGTTAGGTGATTTTGGATATGTCTGCAAATTTTCAGGTCATTCGGACGTTGTTTGGTCGGGTTTTTGATTGAATGCACATTGCAGATGTTTTGATGAAAACTAGGATTGAATCTGATGTATTTTAAGGCTTTTAGCGTTGTTTGACATGTTTTGAGGATTGGAACAAGTTTGTATAAGGTTGTTGGATATGTTGGTGCTTTTGGCTGAGGTCCCGGGGGCCTCGGGGTGATTTCGGATGATTAATCAGAAGTTGGGAGCATTTGTTGCAGTCAGCTATTGTGCCTTCTGGTATTTTCGCATCTGCGGAAAAGGAGCTGCTTAAGCGGTTCCGGAGATTCGGTAGGGGAAAGTCACAGAAGAGACAAAGAGGAGCCCAGGAATTTTCCGCTTAAGCGGAAGGTTGAGCGCTAAAGCGGGTCCGTATAAGCAGATTTTAGACCACAGAAGCGGTAGGAGGAAAACCGCATAAGCGGTGTTTGGATCGCAGAAGCGGCACTAGAAGTTTTTAAGTTGGACCGCATAAGCGGTCAAATTATCGAATAAGCGGGACCGCAGGTGTGGTTAGTGGACCGCTGAAGCGGAAATCAGACCTGTGTTATAGTGAACAGTGTTCACAAACTTGGAAAAGAAGAAAACATTTTGGACTTCGAGCAAAGCGAGTTTTTGGGCGAATTTGAAGAGGATTCGAAGGGGTTTCATCAGGTATGGATAATTAGACTCGGATTATGTTATTATGGTGTAAAAACATGAATTAATCACTGAAATTAAAGGAATTAAAGGGTAAAAATGGAGGTTAGGGCTTGAAACCTAAGAGGGATTAAATTGATGAGTTGAGGGGTCAAATGGAATCCGATTCTTGTGTATTTTATATGTACGGACTCGTGGCGAGACAAGGATTCCGAAGATGTGAATTTTGTATTTTTTCGAAAAGTGGGCTCGGGGCTCGGGTTTTGCCAACTTCGTATTTTTGGGTATTTTTTTAGTTCTTTCGATTGGGTTATGTTCCATTAGCATATTATAATGTACTCATTGTGGTTTTGATACATTCGGCATCTGAGGAGGTTGATTCAAGAGGGAAAGGCCTAGCGGACTAGTCTCGTAATCGGTTTAAGGTGAGTAATAGATGTAGTTGATGACCTGAGGGTTTGAAACCCCGGTATATCACACTGTGACGCTATATTGAGGCGAGACACGTACTCTACGGTGAGTGCGAGGTCAATTGTGATTGGGGACTATGGCTTAGTCCACCCGAGTGATGTTGTACTGTGTTTTTGGCTAGAAATTAGCTAGTAAACCACCTACTTGGATGGTTATGAATATATTTGGGCTGTATGCCGGTTATTTGGATCCCGTAGGGATTATTATCACTGTTTCCATGATGTATAGCATGTTTTCATGATATCAGTCCTGAGTTAAACATTTCTCAAAATGGCTAGTAAAATTCTAAGGTTTTAAACACCTAACTTATAATTTATGATAATTGGAACTAAAAATGGAAAGTTTGACTGTGCCCGTTTGGCTTGCATGCATATAGCTGGACTGATAGTGGATCAGGCTGCATGCCGCAACGTATGTTACGATGATATTGCGCTTGGGTTGTAGGAGCCCCTCCAGAGTCTGAACCTCCACTGCGAACGCAGGTACCTATATGGATCGGGCTGCGCGCCACAGCGGTCATGTGCATTGCATTGCATTCATGCATTGATATTTTGTACTTTAACTGTCTTTACTTGTTGCTATTCCTCTGTTAAATGTGTAGAAAAACTAATTTTAGCTTCACATTGTTGTATTTTTGGGATTTCATATTGTCAGTCATTATACATGTGTATTACCACTGAGTTGGAAGTACTCACTTTACTCCCTGCACCATTTGTGCAGATCCAGGTACCTCGAGAGTTTAGCTGAGCTTTTGCAGTCTTCAGAGTATTTTTGGAGTTGTCGAGGTAGCTGCCTGACATCCGCAAGACCCGACTCCTCCCCTATCCCTTTTATTACTTTTCCGCAGCTTTGAACCTATGTATTATTGGAGTTTTACTACACTATATTGTTAGAGGACCTAGACTCGTGACCCCCAGGTCTTTGGGAGTATATTCCGTATTATCGTGATACTCAACTTATATCTATCTATCAATTTAATCTTTTAGCTTTATTGCTGTTAAATGATTTTTAAATAATTGGGTTGAGCTTGATGCTCGGGTTGAGAGTGTAAAGGGTCGGGCTTGCCTAGCAGTTATGTTGGGCGCCATGACGAACGGGTTTGGGGTCGTGACAAGTTGGTATCAGAGCCTAGGTTACTAGGCCTCATGAGTCATGATCTGGTTAGTAGAGTCCCGTGGATCGGTACGGAGATGTCTGTATTTATCCTCGAGAGGCTGCAGAACCTTTAGGAAACACTTCATATTCTTGAACTCCTATCGTGCAGCTTTGTTGTTCCGAGAATTAAACTTCTGTATTCTATTCTCTCGCAGATGGCGAGAATTCGTGCTACCAGACGTGGCGGACGACCACCATTGCCACCTGCTAGAGGCAGTGGACGCGGCCGTGGTCGTGGTCGTAGTCGAGGTAGAACAGGAGGGGTAGTACCAGTTGAACCACCAGTTGCCCATATTCAGGACCAGCCTCCAGCTGTTGATACTCCTACAACACCCGTTCAGGCACCGACAGTGCCTATCGTGATTCATGGTCTTCAGGAGGCTTTAGCTCAGATCTTATATGTCTGCACTGGTCTGGCTCGGGCAGTTTCAGCCTCTACTGCCGCAACTACTTCTCAGACCGGGGGTGGTCATCAGACCCCCGCAGCTCGCACACCCAAGCAGGTTGTGCAGGGACTTCAGACACCAGAGGTAGCCCCAGCTCAGCCAATTGCACCGGTTGCTCCAGTTGCTCCAGTTGCGCCAGTCGTGCCAGCTTCAGGGTATGTAGTTCCAGTGATGCCTGACGACGAGCAGCGTCGGCTAGAGAGATTTGGTAGACTTCAGCCTCCGACATTCAGCGGTACTGAGGGCGAGGATGCCCAGGGATTTCTGGACAAGTGTCAGGGGATGCTTCGCACTGCAGGGATCTTAGAGTCGAGTGGAGTGTCTTTTACCACCTTCCAGTTGTCACGGCAAGCATTTACATGGTGGGAGGAGTTTGAGAGGCGTAGGCCTGCAGGAGCAGCACCCCTTACTTGGCTGCAGTGCTCCACTCTCTTTTTGGAGAAGTATGTGCCGCAGTCTCGCAGAGAGGAGCTGCATCGACAGTTTGAGTGGTTGATCCAGGGTGATATGACAGTGACCCAATATGAGTTGAGATACACGCAGTTGGCTAGACATGCTACTTAGATGATCCCGACAGATCGGGAGAGGATCAGGAGGTTTGTGGATGGCCTCAACTAACCGATTCGCATTTTGATGACTAGGGAAAGGGTGGTAGAAGCTTTATTTGAGGAGGTAGTTGATATGGCTCGTCAGATTGAGACAGATCGTCGCTGGGAGCGTGACGAGAGGGAGGCTAAGAGGCCTCAAGGTTCAGGTAGCTACAGAGGTGCTCCGTCTAGGGGACAGTTCCAGCAGGGCAGAGGTCGTTCTTTCAGGCCTCCTTAGACAGGTCACCCAGAGTACAGTGGGGCTTCTTCCGGCCGTGGCCGTCAGGGATATCAGAAGGGCCAGTATTCACTCAGTGCCCTTCCAGCTTAGAGTTCTACTCCTGCCTCTTTAGCCCAGGGCTCATCTGTAGCGAGGGGTTCCCTTCAGTCCCCTTCTCCAGCTCCGGGTAGTTGTTATGAGTGTGGTGAGTTTGTCCACATGAGGAGACAGTGTCCTCGGCTTCGTAGTGGTCGATCTCCGCTGAGGGATCAACCCTCCTCTTCTATTCAGAATCATCCCAGTTAGGTAAGGGTGGGGATCAGACAACTAGGGGTTGCCCTAGGAGTGGAGATCAATCGAGCGGTGGTCAGGCTCGATTCTATGTGCTTCCAGACAGGAGAGACGTTGTTGCATCCGATGCGGTTATCACAGGTATTATCTCAGTTTTCCACAGGGATGCTTCTGTTTTGATTGATACCGGGTCTATATACTCCTATGTGTCTTCATATTTTGCTCATCATCTGGGTACGACCCGTGGTTGTCTTGCCTTACCTGTGCATGTATCTACCCCGATGGGTGATACTATCATTGTGGATCACGTATATCGATCTTATCTTGTTACTATTGGGGGTTTGGAGACCCGAGTTGATTTGTTGTTGTTGGGTATGGTAGATTTTGATGTGATTCTGGGTATGGATTGGCTATCTCCGTACCATGCTATTCGGGACTGTCATTCCAAGACAGTTACGTTGGGCATTCTGGGTGTTCCGAGGATTGAGTGGTGAGGTTCGACTGATTATGTTCCCAGCCGGCTGATCTATTTCTTAAAGGCCTAGCGCATGGTTGGGAAAGGATGTTTATCATATTTAGCATTTGTGAGAGATGTTGGAGCTGAGACTCATAGTATTGATTCTGTGCCCGTTGTGATAGAGTTTCCAGATGTGTTTCCAGTAGACCTGCCGAGCATGCCGCCGGACAGGGATATTGATTTTGGTATTTATCTGGTGTTGGGCACTTAGCCCATCTCTATTCATCCCTATCGCATGGCACCAGTTGAGTTAAAGAAATTGAAGTAGCATCTTCAGGAACTCCTAGATAAGGGGTTCATTCGCCCGAGTGTGTCACCGTAGGGTGCACCAGTGTTGTTTGTCAAGAAGAAAGATGGCTCAATGAGGATGTGTATTGATTACAGGCAGTTGAACAAGGTAACAGTGAAGAACAAATATCCTCTACCGCGCATTGATGATTTGTTTGATCAGCTCTAGGGAGAGAGGGTATTCTCGAAGATTGATCTTAGTTCAGGCTAACACCAGCTAAAGATTAGGGATTCAGATATTATGAAGACATCTTTCAGGACGAGATATGGGCATTATGAGTTTCTAGTTATGTCTTTTGGGCTGACTAATGCCCCATCCGCGTTCATACATTTGATGAACAACGTGTTCCGGCCGAATTTGGATTCCTTCGTGATTGTATTTATTAATGACATCCTCGTGTACTCGCGTAGCGAGGAGGAGCATGCTCATCATTTGAGAGTAGTATTGCAGAGATTGAGGGAGGAGAAGCTTTATGCAAAGTTCTCCAAGTGTGAGTTCTGGCTTGGGTCTGTAGCTTTTCTGGGACACGTGGTGTCTAGTAATGGTATTCAGGTTGACCCAAAGAAGATTGAGGCGGTGCAGAGTTGGTCTAGACCGTCCTCAGCTACAGAGATCCGAAGTTTCCTCGGTTTGGCAGGGTATTATCGCCGGGTTGTCCAGGGATTTTCATCTATTGCTTCGTCCTTGACCAAGTTGACGTAGAAGGGTGCACCATTCGTATGGTCGGATGAGTGCGAGGAGAGCATTCAGAAGCTCAAGACAGCTTTGACCACAGCTCCACTGTTAGTCTTGCCATCAGCTTCAGGTTCTTACACTATGTATTGTGATGCTTCGAGAGCTAGGATTGGATGTGTCTTGATGCAGGAGGGTAGAGTTATTGCTTATGCTTCTCGTCAGTTGAAGCCTCATGAGAAGAACTACCATGTTCATGATTTGGAGTTGGCTGCCATAGTTCATGCTTTGAAGATTTAGGGGCACTATTTATATGGCGTGTCCTGTGATGTGAGGTATATACTGATCATCGCAGCCTTCAGCACTTGTTCAAATAGAAGGATTTAAATTTGAGGCAGTGGAGGTGGCTTCAGTTGCTCAAGGATTATGACATTACCATATTGTATCATCCGAGAAAGGCCAATGTAGTGGCCGATGCTTTAAGCCGGAAGGAAGTTAGTATGGGCAGCTTGGCGTATATTCCAATTAGGGAGAGATCCTTTGCAGTTGATATTCAGGCTTTGGCCAATGTTGGTGCGGTTAGATATTTCAGAGCCGAGCAGGGTGTTGGCTTGTGTGGTATCTCGGTCTTCCTTGTATGACCGCATTCGTGAGCACCAGTATGATGATCCACATTTGCTTGTCTTTAAGGACAGAGTTCAACGTGATGATGCCAGGAATGTGACTATTGATAGTGATGGTGTGTTGAGGATGCAGGGCCGGATTTATGTGCCCAATGTGGATGGGCTTCGGGAGTTGATATTGGAGGAGGCCCACAGCTCGCGGTATTCTATCCATCTAGGTGCCGCGAAGATGTATGAGGATTTGAGACAGCATTACTGGTGGAGAAGAATGAAGAAGGATATTGTGAGTCATGTAGCTCGGTGCCTCAACTGTCAGCAGGTCAAGTATGAGCATCAGAGGCCCGGTGGTGTGCTTCGGCGTATAGATATTCCTGAGTGGAAATGGGAGAGGATTACTATGGACTTTGTGAGTGGTCTCCCTCGGACAGTGAGGAAGTTTGATTCAGTTTGGGTGATCGTAGATCGGCTGACCAAGTCCGCGCACTTCATTCCTGTATGTACTACGTATTCTTCGGAGCGACTGGCAGAGATTTTCATTCGAGAGATTGTGAGATTGCATGGGGTCTCAGTTTCTATTATATCAGATAGAGGTACTCAGTTTACTTCTCAGTTCTGGAGGACTTTTCAGCGAGAGTTGGGTTCACAGGTAGAGTTGAGCGCAGCGTTTCATCCTCAGACGAACGGGCAGTCAGAGCGTACCATTCAGATATTGGAGGACATGTTTCGTGCCTGTGTTATTGACTTTGGAGGTTCTTGGGCTGATTACTTGCCTCTTGCAAAGTTTGCTTACAACAATAGCTACCAATCCAGCATTCAGATGGCGCCATATGAGGCTTTATATGGGAGACGGTGTAGATCTCCGGTTGGTTGGTTTGGGCCCGGCGAGGCTAGGTTGTTGGGGACATAGTTAGTCCAAGATGCCTTAGACAAGGTGAAAGTGATTCAGGAGAAACTTCGTACAGCTTAGTCGCGTCAGAAGAGTTATGCAGACCGGAAAGTCCGAGATGTATCTTATTCGGTGGGCGATAAGGTCTTGCTGAAGGTTTCGCCTATGAAGGGCATCATGAGAATTGGAAAGCAAGGGAAGCTGAGCCGAGGTTCACTGGCCCTTTTGAGATACTCAGGAGGATTGGAGAGGTGGCCTATATGCTTGCTTTGCCACCCAGCCTATTAGGAGTTCATCCGGTATTTCATGTGTCTATGCTCCAGAAGTATGTTGGGGACCCATATTATGTGTTGGACTTCAGTACAGTTCAGTTGGATGATGACTTGACTTATGATGTGGAGCCTGTAGCTATTTTGGGTCGATAGGTTCGGAGATTGAGGTCTAAGGATATAGCTTCAGTGAAGGTGCACTGGAGAGGTTTGCCCGTGGAGGAGGCCACATGGGAGACCGAGCGGGAGATGCGGAGCAGATATCCTCACTTTTTTGAGACTCAGATATGTTTCTTGACCCGCTCGAGAACGAGAGTTTGTTTTAGTTTGGGAGGATGTGACGACCAGGCCCGTCGTCACGTGAGTTACTACCCTGTTTCCCCCATTTTGTGTTGCTTTATGTCTCAATATCGGTATTAGAGTTGATCGGGTGTAGTTGAGTTGGTTTTAGTTGGAAATGAGGCACTTAGCCTCTTAGAAGAAAGCTTGTTTTAGAAAAGTCAACTGAAAGTTGACTATGTGGTTAGAGGGCTCGGATGTGAATTCTGGTGGTTCGGTTAGCTTCGGGGTATGATTTGTAACCTAGGAGTGCGATCGAAATCAAATTTAGAGGTCCGGTTAAGAAATAGGCTTGAATTGGCGAAGCTGGAATTTTGGCGAATTCTGGTTTATAGGTGAGTTTTGATCCGAGGGTCGGAATGGAATTCCGAGAGTTGTAGTAGCTTCGTTAGGTGATTTTGGATATGTCTGCAAATTTTCAGGTCATTCGAACGTTGTTTGGTCGGGTTTTTGATTGAATGCGCATTGCGAAAGTTTTGATGAAAACTAGGCTTGAATCCGATGTATTTTAAGGGTTTTGGCATTGTTTGACGTGTTTTGAGGATTTGAACAAGTTTGTATAAGGTTGTTGGATGTGTTGTGATTTTGGTTGAGGTCCCGGGGGCCTCAGGGTGATTTCGGATAATTAATCGGAAGTTAGGATCGTTTGTTGCAGTCAAATTTTGTGCCTTCTGGTATTTCTGCATCTGCGGAAAAGGAGCCGCATAAGCGGAAACGCAGGTGCGGTCAAGAGGAGCCCAGGAAGTTTCCACATAAGCGGAAGGCTAAGCGCTAAAGCGGGTCCGCATAAGCGAATTTTAGACCGCAAAAGCGGTAGGAGGAAAACCGCATACGCGGTGTTTGGATCGCAGAAGCGGTCGCGGAAAATTTTAAGTTGGACCACATAAGCGGTCAAATTGCCGCATAAGCGGAAATGCAGGTGCGGTCAGTGGACCGCAGGTGCGGTCGGTGGACCGCAGAAGCAGAAATCGGACCTGTGTTATAGTGAACAGTGTTCACAAACTTGGAAAAGAAGAAAACATTTTGGACTTCGAGCAAAGCGAGTTTTGGGCGATTTTCAAGAGGATTCGAAGGGGTTTCATCAGGTATGGATAATTGGACTAGGATTATGTTATTATTGTGTAAAAGCATGAATTAATCACTGAAATTCAAGGAATTAAAGGGTAAAAATGGAGGTTAGGGCTTGAAACCTAAAAGGGTTTAAATTGATGAGTTGAGGGGTCAAATGGACTCCGATTCTTATGTATTTTATATGTACGGACTCGTAGCGAGACGAGGATTCCGAAGATGTAAATTTCGTAATTTTTTTAGATGTGGACCCGGGGCTCGGGTTTTGCCAACTTCGTGTTTTTGGGTGTTTTTTCGAGTTCTTTCGATTTGGTTATGTTCCATTAGCATATTATAATGTACTCCTTGTGGTTTTGATCAGATTCGGCACCTGAGGAGGTTGATTCAAGAGGGAAAGGCTTAGCGGACTAGTCTCGTGACCGGTTTGGGGTGAGTAATAGATGTAGATGATGACCTGAGGGTTTGAAACCCCGGTGTATCACGCTGTGACGCTATATTGAGGCGAGACACGTACTCTACGGTGAGTGCGGGGTCGATTGTGATTGGGGACTATGTCTTAGTCCGCCCGAGTGATGTTGTACTTTGTTGTTGGCTAGAAATTAGTTGGTAAACCTCCTACTTGGATGGTGATGAATATATTTGGGCTGTATGCCGGTTATTTGGATCCCGTAGGGATTACTATCACTGTTTCCATGATGTATAGCATGTTTTCATGATATCAGTCCTGAGTTAAACATTGTCTCAAAATGGCTAGTAAAATTCTAAGGTTTTACACACCTAACTTATAATTTTTGATAATTGGAACTAAAAATGGAAAGTTTGACTTTGCCCGTGTGGCTTGCATGCATATAGCTGGACAAATAGTGAATCAGGCTGCACGCCGCAACGTATGTTACGATGATATTGTGCTTGGGATATAGGAGCCCCTCCAGAGTCTGAACCCCCACAGTGAGCGCGGGTACCCAAATGGATCGGGTTGCGCGCTGCAGCGGTCATGTGCATTGCATTGCATTCATGCATTGATATCTGCTACTTTACCTGTCTTTACTTGTTGCTATTCCTCTGTTAAATGTGTAGAAGTACTGATTTTAGCTTCACATTGTTGTATTTTTGGGATTTCTTACTGTCAGTCATTATACATGTCTATTACCACTGAGTTGGAAGTACTCACTTTACTCCCTGCACCATGTGTGCAGATCCAGGTACCTCGGGTGTTTAGCTGAGCTTTTGCTTTTTTCAGAGTATTTTCGGAGTTGTCGTGGCAGCTGCCTGACGTCCGCAGGACCCGACTCCTCCCCTATCCCTTTTATTACTTTTCCGCAGCTTTGAACCTATGTAATATTGGAGTATTATTACACTATATTGTTAGAGGCTCCAGACTCGTGACCCCGAGGTCTTTGGGAGTATATTCCGTAATATCGTGATACTCAGCTTATATCTATCTATCAATTTAATCTTTTAGCTTTATTGTTGTTAAATGATTTTTAAATAATTGGGTTGAGCTTGATGCTCGGGTTGAGAGTGTAAAGGGTCGGGCATGCCTCGCAGTTGTGTTGGGTGCCATCACGACCGGGTTTGGGGTCGTGGCAAGCCCCCTCCTCGAATCGAGTTGTCCGCTCGGGTACACAGTCTAGAACACATACCCAGGTTTTGAACCTAGAATGATTTGACTTCATGTCGGATCCCTAGTACGAGCGCTTATTTGTATCACGTGCATATGACTTAGGGGACTCAACACAGGGGTTGGGTCCCTCTAGGACTGGTAACCGGATATGAAATGACCATCATGATGCATTTTACGTGTTGCATTTATTTGTCTCGAACTCGCATGATGAACGGCTTGAATATTTGGGAGAGATAAAAGAAATAATAGCGCAGAAAATTAGTTAAAAACCAATGTCTAAGTAGTGCCGAAACTCTGCCGAATTTTTGAGAAAATAAGAAAAGTGTTCGATGTCAATGGAAAAGGAAATAAAAAAAGAAATATAGTTTTTTGTCTTATGTGCCAAGTGAAAAGCAAAACAAAGAGTTTTTTTGTTAAGAAAAAAAATATATAGTTTGTGTCATTTAGAGAAAAACCAAAGGGTCTTGTTTTCAAGTCATTAAAAGAAAATACAAAAAGAGATTTGTCGACAATAGTTAGCTTATTTGCCCGAACTACGCTGGTTTGATTCTCATCAAGTGTGAGATACGTAGGCAACCCTTGACGGTTCCAACCATCCCTTTTCAAAAAAGAAATAGCCAAAAAATGTCAATTGTTTTTTTATATTTTTTGTCATAAATAAATCAGGTGATACTTTTTTGTCAAAAATAGCCGAATGTCCCAAAAAGGGTACCGGAAGGCTGTTTGTGCAAAAACGGCCACTTCGAGTCATTTCCCGATGGTTAGCGGGCACAGCCTTAAAATCTTCTCACCGAAGTGCTGAAACGCCGTATCGGCAAAACTGGCTTTATTTTTGAAAATTAGAATTGCGAAAAATAGTGTCTTTTTTCTTTTAGGTCATAAATAAGTGATTAAATCACCTTAATAAATGTGCAGGATGAGCAGGACTAGAAATGAATCTTTCTCAATCATGCATAAAATCCCTTTGGAGTTACGTCTGTGGTGGAACGATTTGGGCGGAGAAGGGAAAGATGAAGTCAAGAAATATTTGAAAGGGCTTACGGGTTTATTAGCGATTGTGCCTCGGGGAGATATTGTCAGAGCATTAGTTACATGTTGAGATCCAGCACATAACATGTTCCATTTTTCGGACTTTGAGCTTACCCCGACATTAGAGGAAATAGCTGGCTACATTTGAAAAGATGAAGTTCCTTTAAAGGACAAGTACTTAGTTGCCCCAAGAGCTGTAACAGCGCACAGATTTCTACACTCTCTGAAGATAATCAGAACCGTCCACAATGAGGATTTGGCAAATGGCTTTTGTACTCTGAATTTCATATACCTCAGATATGGCCACATCGGGGGGTTCAACAATCCAGAAAGAAAGATTTGTAGCAAAGGAAACCGTAAAAAGTGGGAGGAGCATAGACGTTTTGCTTTTATGGTAGTCTTTATGGGTCTTTTGGTATTTCCAAGGAAAGACGGGAACATTGATATAAGAATATCCGTGATGGTCAGCACTCTCCTCACTCAAGCCAAAAGTACTCTGGCACCTATGGTATTAGCCAACATCTTCCGTGCCCTCACAGCCTTCAAGGCCGAGGAAGATTTCTTTGAGGGATGCAATCTACTGCTGTAAATGTGGATGACCAAGCACCTATGCCATCGTCCTCAGTTTTTGAGCTATGGATCTCCAAAGAAAACATGCATAGAAGAGTTCTACACGAGGATTAAATGGGTCAATTTGCCGAAAGAGTTCATGGGTTGGACAACATACTTTCGGTCCCTTACTGCTTGTCAAATAGAATGGACGCTTGGATGGCTGCCTGTTAATGAAATCATATACATGCCAGCAGCAAGGCCGCATATTCTCTTGATAGGTCTCAAAAGCATTCATCCCTATGCTCCATATCGGGTTTTAAGGCAGCTCGGAAGATGCAAGATAGTGCCGAAGGACGGTGATCTCAGTACTTAGGTAGTTGAGATTACTCCTGACGGACAATTCCCTGAAGCAAAAGTCTGCCAGATTTGGAATGATTGCCAATACTTAAAGTCAGATACTTGCGTAAAGGATCGGGCCAAAGGCGAAGTGTCGCCCGGGTACTCTGCTTGGTATAGGAGAGAATGTGAGCATGAAAGACCAGCTAAAAGACCTCATATACAAGAGTTTGCCGAATCGTCGAGAGAACATTAGGCTTGGCTAGCGAAAGAAAATGAGTACAGGGCAAAAATAAGCGAGCTGGAAAAACAAGTCCAAGACCTTAAGTTTGACAACATTGTGCAAGTTGCGATTGACGAGGGTGAGAAAAAGAAATTGGCCAAAGAAAATGAAGCGTTATGAGCCTAAATCCAGAAAATGAAGATAGCGGCTGAAACCCCTGTTAGGAGTGCCAAAGATGCAAAGCTTATAGTTAATTTAAGGCAAAAAGTAAATGACTACTGTTTCGACCTCAACAAAGAAGAAAGGGAAATAGCTGGGGTTCCAAGACAGTTGGCTAAAAACGCAGAAGAACAAGCCCCCATGATTAAGCAGCTGAGAGAAGAACATGATAATGAGGTCGCCAGATTGAGGAAAAAGGTCATTACCGCAGAAAACAAAATGAGCAAACAAGCAAAAGAGTTCAAGGTTGAAAGGGAACATTGCTATACAGCTTTACACAATTAGAAATGGATCTGCAACAACTCCAGGAGTAAAATCAGCAGACTTTGGAAGCCAGGGCCAAACAGATAGGGCGGTTGCTTCAGGAAAAGGGCATAATCAGAGAAAGAATCCTAGCTATTGCTCATTACATTACCTGAAAGTGCCAAATATGCGAGAACATGACCCAGACTACTTTCTTTGCCTCAGTGATGGTATTTGTGAAACAGATAATGAGTGACCTAAATAAACTCCAAGGGGAACTTGCATATAGACCCGCGGCGAGACCGAACAATGTCCCGCGGGCACCAGGAGCTTTAATGTAATTGTGTTGTCATTGGAGTCTGTATTTCATTTTTACTAGAGTGTATCAGTTATTTGAGTCTATATTTTCATTTCGACTCAGTCTGCATTTTTTTGAGGTAGAATAGTTGTTAAGAAGTTTGTAGCCCAGCTTGTCATTTAGAATCTGTCTTGGGTCCTTGTAATTGACGTGTTTGCTATTAGTAAAATTGAAAATTCCAAAAATTGTTGGTGCTATTTTTGCATTTATCTGGTTCAGGAAAGATCATGATACATAGGCAAATTCCATAGGACCCGATCATAGCCATATAAAAAGCAAAATAAAAGAAAAGAACAGTGGAAAAATAAAAGAGAAGTGGAAAAGAAAAAGAAAAAAAGAAAAGAAAAAAAAAGAAAAAAAGAGAAAGGATAAAACAAAAGAAAAATAAAAGAAGAAAACGGGCACAAAAAAGAAGTCACAATCGGGAATAAATCAATCCGGGATGACGCACGCGGCCAAGCAAATGCATATTAGAAACCGATAACTGCCTAGGTGCATCCATGCCCCAAATGTGCGGTTATTTGTTTGTTAATGTCCTAACCACTAATAACGCTGTTGTTGATGATGAGTACAGACAGGTGGTTTAGCTGACTGGCATTCTGGCAACTCACCCATATAACACCCGTTCCAAGGACATATCAACAATGGTCAACCAAGAGCTAGAAGCAACTGTTGTCGACCCGTCTAGGGAAGAAGAGGTGGTAGATGTCAACGCCATGAAAGAGGAGATGTATAAGTTGAAATAACAGATGGCCAAAATGTACCAGGCTTGGGCAAAAGGACACCCCCTGCCAACTTATCCTGCCAATCCTGCCTATATCCCGCCACTCACTCAATCACAAGATCCTCCCACAGTGAAGTCTTCTCCGGTCTACCCTACCTACCAGCAATACTATGCAACCAATTCCCAAACACCACCACCTCCACCACCCAAGCAAATTCCAGGCCCTTCACCACCAGTTGCTCCTGTTTTCGTGGCTTCTCCACCCACCGCGTTACATAGATCTTCGAGCGAACCATTGTTCAAAACTCAGGTAAAACCCCTACTACCCCATCTTGATATTCAGTTGAAGAAGAAAAGCCTCCTAAAAACCCCGAGCAGGAGGAGATGATACGTAAGATGAAAAGCTTGGAACAATCATTTCGGAATATGCAGGGTCTAGAAGGACAGGTGAGTGTCGGTTACAAAGACTTGTGCTTGTTTCCCGACGTCCAACTGCCTACGGGATTCAAGTTACCAAAGTTTGATCTGTACGACAGACATGGCGACCCTGTAGCCCATCTGAGGGGATTTTGCAGTAAGATGAGAAGGGCTGGAGGAAGAGATGAATTGTTAATGGCGTACTTTAGTCAAAGTCTCAGTAGTGCGGCTTTAGAATGGTACACAAGGCAAGATCATGCCCGATGGTACACGTGGGATGATTTGGCCCAAGCATTTGCAAGCCACTTTCAATACAACCTTGAGATTGTCCCTGATCGTCTTTCACTCACCAAAATTAAGAAGAAACATGGATAAAGCTTTAGAGAGTACATATTTCGATGGGGGGAACATGCTGCAAGGGTCGATCCTCCGATGAAGGAAGGTGAAATGGTGGATTATTTTCTGCAGGCTTTGGAGCCTACTTACTATGGTCATCTGGTGTCGGCAGTTGGGAAAACTTTTAATGAGGTAGTGAAAATGCGAAGCATGGTAGAAGAAGGTCTCAAGTCCAACAAAATTATGAGTTATTCTGCAATTAAAGCAACTACCCAGGCCATCTAGAGCGGCACTGGTGGGGTATTAGGAAAGAAGAAAAAGGAAGATATTACAGTAGTGGAGTCGAGAGCAAGGTCCAGGAGTCCATCACCATATTATCACCAACCTCGCCCACATCCCCAAACCTACCCACACACCTCATATGGCCCACCACAACACTACTACCTACCTCTCGTTCCTCACTTCTCAGTTCACCACACTCAAACATACCCTCAACCTTAGGCACCCTGGCATGCACCCACACCATAAAATACCTACCATACCCAAAACACAAACCCACCTGCGAGAACCTACAGAAATCCTAGTGGAATCGATTTCGACCCAACCCTACTCCTAAGAATGATAGGCTGCAAAAGTAGAAGACTTTCACTCCCTTAGGAAAATTTTATACCAGCCTATTCCATAGATTGAGACGGCTGGGCATGTTAAATCCAATTGAACCAAAATTACCAAATCCTCCCCCAAGGAACTTGGACCATTCAGTGAATTGTGGTATTGCTCAGGTGCGCCAGGACATGACACAGAGAAATGTTGGCATTTGAAAATAGCCATTCAAGAGCTCATTGATACCCAACGAATCGAAGTGCAGGCTCCGGAGATGTCCAACATCACTCAGAATCCATTACCAACCCATCGTGAGACTCACATGATCGAGTCAGTACAGAAGGGAGAATACGAGAAGTTGTCACAAACCGTGATGATGATTAGGGCCAGTGAGAACAAAGTAGACGAGAATTGATCGGTGAGAAGGCATTGGTCACAGTAGAACAGACAGTCAGCAAACCAGTGATGTCAGTAAAACCAGAACCAGTTAAAGTAACGGTACCAGGAGCAGTTGTTGAGCCTGTGGTGATTGTAAAAGGCGCTCGCATAGAGCCGGTTATCATCAAATCGGTGACTCAGCTACCAGTGGTTAGTGAAAAGGCCGTCCCATGGAACTATGACCGGGTGACTGTGATGTACAAAGGAAAAGAAGTTAAAGAAGAAGTGTGTGAAACTCATGGGCTGACTCGTTCAGGGAGATGTTTTGCCCCTGAGGAGTTGAGAAAGGTTAAAGTAACTAAAGACAATCCAGCACCAGTAAAGAAGGCTGTAACTGAAGAAGAGGCTGAAGAATTCTTAAAAAAGATGAAGGCACAAGATTATTCAATTGTGGAGCACTTGAGGAAAACCCCGACACATATCTCATTGCTGTCTTTATTGATCCATTCGGATGAGCACCGCCGGGCGTTGATGAAAATTCTGAATGAAGCCCATATGCCGGACAAGATCTCTGTGAATCATCTTGAGAAAATATCAAACAAGATTTTCGAGGATAATATGGTTTCATTTTCTGATGATGAGTTGCCTTTGGAAGGTACTAAGCCTAATAGAGCCCTTTACCTCATAGTGAAGTGTGAAGACTCCGTGGTTACTCGGGTGTTGATTGACAATGGGTCCAGTGCAAATATTTGCCCTCTCTCCACTTTAGAAATGTTGAAAGTGGACAGTGAGAGAATCCATAAGAATAGCATCTGTGTACGAGGCTTTGATGGAGGAGGAAAGAACACAGTTGGGGATATTATGTTGGAACTAACAATAGGACCAGTTGACTTCACTATGGAGTTCCAACTGCTCGACGTGGTTGTTTCCTACAATCTCTTATTGGGTCAGCCCTGGATTCATGCCGCAAAAGTAGTGCTGTCTACCTTGCATCAGATGGTCAAATTTGAATGGGACTGGCAGGAAATTATGGTCCATGGGGAGGACAGTTCTTGTAATGACATTATGCCTTTTGATGAAGTTGAAGATGACAAAGGTCCATGTGTATACCAAGTCTTGGACACACTGCCAGTTGCTAAAATTCCGGAAGAAGAGTGTGTTCCTAGGCCCAGGGTAGCTGCTGCATCTGTCATGGTGGCGTCAGAAATGATAAAGAATCTATTCTTGCCCGGAAAGGGTTCGGGTGCTTCATTGCAGGGCATCATACAGTCGGTGTCTCTTTCGGGAAATCTGGATACTTTCGGGTTAGGCTTCAAACCCACTGCTGCTGACATAAGGCGAGCCAAGAAGATGAAAAAGAAAGCATGGACCCTTCCAAAACCCATTCCCCACCTTTCCCGTTCCTTTGTCCGACCTGGTACTAAAAGGTGCCCAGCAATGGAAATGCCTAGTTCTGTGGTGATAGAACCCGACAAGGAGCTGATTGAGAGGTTCGAAAGGTTGTTTTATGAGGTGAATATGTTGGAAGCAGGTGAAGGTCCGAGTAAAGCTGATGTGCAGTTCGTGAGGTCCCAAGCAAAGCTTAATAATTGGGAAGCTACTCCTATTACTACCCGGAAGGAGTCGTGGTAGTTAGTTTTTGATATTCCTTTGAGTTTAAATCTGGATTATTTCCAAGGTTGTAATACGGATACTATGTTCCATCCGTTTGGATGAGTTAAACCTTATTATCTTACAAATTTTAATGAAGTGCAATTTCCTTTTTTCTTCATTCCTGATAGCCTTTATTTTGTTTTTCTTTTCTCTCTTGTACAGTCTCTTTTATGCTGGTTTCACTGATGTGTCATGCATGAGGAGTTTCCGGCCTAGTTTTGATAATCAATGTGAAATAGTAATACAAGAAATTGAGTGTGATGACGAGGTAGAATATGATGACGAGGAAGACTTTGAAGAAATCAGTAAATAATTAAGTCAATTTGAGGAAAAACCCAAACCTAATTTGAATGACACAGAGGCAATCAATCTAGGGGATCAGGAGAATGTTCGGGAAACAAAAATAAGTGTCCATTTGGAAGCCCCGCTCAGGGAGGAGATAATCAAAGTGTTGCTTGAGTACAAAGATGTTTTTGCATGGTCATATAACGATATGCCGGGTTTAAGTACCAATATGGTGGTCCACAAATTTCCCACCGACCCGACATGCCCTCCCGTCAAGCAGAAGTTGAGGAAATTTAAAACAGATATCAGTGTGAAAATCAAAGAAGAGGTCACCAAGCAGTTTAATGCGAAAGTCATCCAAGTCACTCGGTATCCCACCTGGTTAGCCAATGTTGTGCATGTACCGAAGAAGGATGGAAAGACCAGAGTGTGCGTTGATTACCGTGATTTCAATAAAGCAAGTCCAAAAGACAACTTACCATTACCAAACATCCATATATTGCTTGACAATTGTGCCAAACATGAGATTGGTAACTTCATGGATTGTTATGCGGGCTATCACTGGATTTTGATGGATGAGGAATATGCGGAAAAGACGACATTCATCACGCCTTGGGGGACGTATTATTATAGGGTTATGCCATTTGTGTTTAAGAACGCAGGGGCAACATACATGAGGGCGATAACCACCATGTTCCGTGATATGATACATCGAGAAATTGAGATCTATGTAGACGACGTGATCATAAAGTCAAGGAAGCAATGTGACCATGTTAGAGACATGCGAATGTTTTTCCAGAGGCTCCGCAGGTACAATCTCAAACTTAATCTAGCAAAGTGTGCGTTTGGAGTCCCGTCAAGGAAGCTGTTGGGGTTCTTTGTAAGTCGACGCGGTATTGAGTTAGACTCGTCCAAAATCAAATCCATCCAGGAGTTACCACCGCCAAAGACCAAGAAAGAGGTGATGAGTTTACTCGGCAGGTTGAATTATATCAGCATGTTCATTGCCCATCTTACGACGACTTGCAAGCCTATCTTTAAGCTGCTAAAGAAAGATGTTGCGGTCAGATGGACGGATGAATGTCAGGCAGCATTTGACAAGATTAAGGAGTATTTGGCCAGTCCACATGTGTTGGTTCCACCAAAGCCAGAAAGACCCTTGATCCTTTATCTGATAGTTTTGGATAAATCTTTTGGCTGTGTACTGGGGCAGCATGACGTTATGGGAAAGAAAGAGCACGTGATTTAGTACCTCAGCAAGAAGTTCACATCTTATGAGGTAAAGTACACCCAACTTGAGAGGACGTGCTGTGCATTGACCTGGGTAGTGCAGAAGTTCAAACATTACTTGTCATCATATATCACCTATCTCATATCGCGGTTGGATCCGTTGAAGTACATTTTTCAGAAACCCATTCCCACAAGGAGGCTCTAGAAGTGGCAAATTTTGCTCATGGAATTTGATATTGTCTACGTGACCCGTACTATGATGAAAACCCAAGCAGTGGCTGATCATCTAGCCGAGAACCCAATTGATGATGAATATGAACCTTTGAAAACATACTTTCCTGATGAGGATATAATGCATATTGAGGAATCGGAACAAGATGAAAAACCGGGGTGGAAATTGTTCTTTGATGGGGCTGCCAATACCAAAGGCGTTGGGATAGGAGCGGTACTTATTTCTGAGATAGGGCAGGACTACCCTGTTATAGCTCAGTTTCGCTTCTACTATACCATTAACATGGCTGAATATGAGGCATGTATCTTGGGTATGAGGTTGGCTATAGACATGGGTGTCCAGGAGATCTTGGTCATGGGCGACTCGGATCTTTTGGTACACCAGATTAAGGGAGAATGAGAGACACAAGACTTAAAGCTCATACCGTACCGGCAATGTTTGTATGAAATTTGTCAACGGTTTCAGTCTATCGATTTCAGGCACATTCCAAGGATTCATAATGAAGTTGCTGACTCTTTGGCCAATTTGGTTTCAATGTTGCATCATCCAGATAAGGCTTATGTGGACCCATTACAGATTCAGGTCCGAGATCAGCATGCCTATTGTAATATGGTGGAAGAAGAGCTTGATAGTGAGCCATGGTTTCATGATATCAAAGAATACCTCAGGATGGGAGTATATCCGGCACAGGCCACCGGGGATCAAAAGAGAGCCATTAGACGCTTGGCAAGCGGATTTTTCTTCAGTGGAGGAGTGTTGTACAAAAGAACTCCAGATCTTGGTTTATTGAGGTGCGTGGATGCTAAACAGGCTGCAACTATCATGACCGAGGTACATCCGGGAGTTTGTGGACCTCATATGAGTGGATATCTATTGGCAAATAAGATTCTCTGAGCAGGTTATTATTGCTTACTATGGAACGGGATTGTATTAGTTTCATGCGCAAGTGTCATCAATGCCAGGTACACGGAGATTTGATCCATTCTCCACCATCGGAGTTGCATACAATGTCGGCACCATGTCCCTTTATTGCTTGGGGGATGGATCTCATTGGGCCAATCGAGCCAGCAGCGTCCAATGTGCACAGGTTTATTCTGGTAGCCATTGATTACTTCACTAAGTTGGTTGAAGCGAAAACTTTCAAATCGGTGACCAAGAAGGCAGTGGTCAATTTTGTGCATTCGAATATCATTTGTCGATTTGGAATCCCGAAGGTGATTATCACAGACAATGGTGCCAATCTCAACAGCCATCTAAATGCAGAAACTTGTCAGCAATTTAAGATCACGTACCACAATTCCACCCCATATCATTCTAAGGCGAATGGAGCGGTCGAGGCAGCTAACAAGAACATCAAGAAGATACTTTGGAAAATGGTGGAAGGAACCAGGCAATGGCATGAGAAGTTACCTTTTGCTCTGTTAGGCTATCGCACTACTGTTCGCACTTCAGTAGGGGCAACCCCTTATTCATTGGTATATGGTACGGAGGCGGTGATACCTGCAGAGGTTGAAATACCATCCCTTCGGATTATCGCCGAGGCAGAAATTGATGATGATGAGTGGGTCAAAGCTCGTTTGGAACAATTGAGCCTGATTGATGAAAAGAGATTGGCAGCAGTATGTCATGGACAATTATACCAATAGCGAATGGCAAGAGCATATAACAAGAAAGTGCGTCCGCGGAAGTTTGAAGTAGGGCAATTGGTGTTGAGGCGTATCCTACCTCACTGGGCTGAGGCAAAAGGAAAGTTCGCCCCCAACTGGCTGAGGCCGTTCATTGTAACCTGAGTGTTGTCCAATGGTGCATTATATCTGACAGATGTGGAAGGAAAATGTGTAAAAATGGCTATCAACTTTGATGCAGTCAAGCGATACTATGTATGATTTCTTTATCTAAATGTATCTAATTGTATTTGGTATGTTTTGAGATTGAAATGACAAAGGCATTTTGTTCTGCTATCCAAACGCTTTATCATTTTCTATCCCTTTGAGCCTTATTCTATTTTCTTTCGTATCCCTCTTTCGGAATCAATAACAAAATTCAAAAACCCAAGCGGGGAAAGTAAGCGGAGAAACAAGAGAAAAACAGCGAAAAAGAAAAGAAGAGAAAAGAAAAAGAAAAGAAGAGAAAAATAAAAGAAAAGAAAAAGAAGAGAAAAGAAAAAGAAAAAGAAAAAAATAAAAAATAAGAAAAGAAAAGAAAAGAAAGAAGAAAAAAAGGAAAAGAGAAGAAATGAAAAGAAAAGGAAAAGTGGAAAAAGGAAACATCGCATCAACGAAGCAATTTTATGACCTGAACAACGTTTGACTTGATCCCGGAAGGGTACGTAGGCAGCCTCACTCTGAGGTTCAGTCACAACAAAGTAAAAGTCCAAAAATCCCCAAGAAAGAAACTAGGGAAGAAGTTGTGGTTGTTGTGAGAAGTCTGATTCCGAAAGTTGTAATTTTGAACCTATGTTGAATTATTTTGAGCCTCTATACCCTTCTTTGTAAAACCCATCCAAAAGCCACACTACGGTCCTAAGAAAGACCTTCCGATCAATCTTTAAGAAATGCCAATACGAGCAGGTAAAGTGATTCATGTTGGGGACAACACTCTGGTTCTAGAAGGAAAATGATGAAAATGAAAGAGTCTTATTGGTGAAAACTCTCACGGGCACCATAAGGCGACGTGAGTTGAGAGAAATAAAAATGAGAGAGTCTTATTGGTGAAAACCCTCACGGGCACCATAAAGCGATGTGAGTTGAAAGAAATAAAAATGAGAGAGTCTTATTGGTGAAAACCCTCACGGGCACCGTAAGGTGAAGGTGAGTTTTCAGATGGGCAAATGAAACAATGTCTGTGGTTGAAAGCTGTTCAAAATATGGCAAGACAAGCAAGGTTTGGGTTTTGGTGAAAGTCGGGTTATGGAAGTATGGAACAGCAAATATGGTAATTGAAAGTTGATTGATTGAACAGACTAGGCTGGTTAATCCAAAATGAATGGCACAATCAATGGTACCAGCCGTTCCACTTAGATTAGTCCTATCCTTTTTCTCTTCATTACAAATCATCCGTTTTCAGAGTCTTTCTATCCTTAACCTTCAAGGTCATTGCATTTCATTCTCTTGAAGTCTGTTTATAAGATGTTTTAGTATCAGTTCTATTCAAAAACAGAAGAAGGATGTCAAGGCTAACTACCAGCTTCCCAATTGTATGGCACAACAAGATTAGAACATATCAAAAGAAAGTAAAGCATGAAGGACCAATGGAAATCTCATCAGTGGGTTAATCAGATAACTGTGGGGGAAAAGCAAAGTTTCACAAGAGGGGCCTAAAACATAAAACATCAATACGGAGTAGAACATTTGGGTCATCAAAGTCAGAAGGTTGAAAGTCAATCAGAAAGTCGAGGCATTTCAAAGCAAGTCCAGGAAAACAAGTTGGAACAGAGCCGGAAGAAGGAACATGCTCAAAAAGAATGCCAGCAGCTAACCACCATTTTATATTAACAAATTTTCTTTGATTAAGACAGGGGCAGGAAAATTTCTTTGTCTATTTTGTCACAATCAGGAGCCCACCTGGAGAACAAGGGAATACTGTTCAAGCATCGCAATCAGGAGCCCACCTGGAGAACAAGGGAATATTTTCAAGATTCAGTAATCAGGAACCCACCTAGAGAACAAGGGAATCCATTTCAAAGTTTAGCAACCAGGAGCTCACCTGGAGAACAAGGGAATATATTTCAAACACAGCAGTCAGGCACCCATCTGGAAAATAAGAGAAGTATAATGCAAATTTCATCCTGCAAGTTTTAATCTTTGGTAACATAATGCACCCAATCATCAAACTGGGGTAGAAATTTTTCTTTGTTTTGTCTGTTTTGTTACAATCAGGAGCCCACCTGGAGAACTAGGGAATACATTTCAAATTCAGCAATCAGGAGCCCACCTGGAGAACAAGGGAATACATTTCAAAGTTTTAGCAGTCAGGCACCCACCTGGAGAACGAGGGAAGTACAATTCAATTTTAACTGTCAGTTTTATTATTTGATAACATGTTGTACCGAGCTTCCAAACTG
This sequence comes from Nicotiana glauca, assembly GCA_026770625.1. Lineage (NCBI taxonomy): Eukaryota > Viridiplantae > Streptophyta > Magnoliopsida > Solanales > Solanaceae > Nicotiana > Nicotiana glauca. Next base: position 40,679 of record MU782353.1, on the reverse strand, counting down.
GGGGAGAAATTTTTCTTTGTTTTGTCTGTTTTGTTGCAATCAGGAGCATACCTGGAGAACAAGGGAATAATTTTCAAATTCAGCAATCAGGAGCCCAACTGGAGAACAAGGGAATACTTTCCAAATTCAGCAAGCAGGAGCCCACCTGGAGAACAAGGGAATACATTTCAAAGACAGCAATCAGGAGCCCACCTAGAGAACAAGGGAATACTTTTCAAATATAGCAATCAGGAGCCCACCTGGAGAACAAGGGAATACATTTCAAAGTTTAAACAGTCAGACACTTACCTGGAAAACAAGAGAAGTATGATGCAAATTTTATCTTTTAAATTTTTATATTTGGTAACATAATGTGCCCTATCATCAAACTGGGACAGAAAAATTTTCGTTGTTGTCTATTTTTATCGCAATCAGGAGCCCACCTGGAGAACAATGGAATACATTCCAAATTCAGCAATCAGGAGTCCACCTGGAGAACAAGGGATACGTTTCAAATTCAGCAATCAGGAGCCCACCTGGAGAATAAGGGAATACGTTTCAAATACAGCAATCAGGAGCCCACCTGAAGAACAAGGGAATACTTTTCAAATAGCAATCAGGAGCCCACCTGGAGAACCAGGGAATCCATATCAAGTTTCAGCAGTCACGCGCCCACCTGGAAAACAAGGGAAGTACAATTCAAATTTTAGACTTTTAATAACCGATAACATGATGTGCCCAGCCAACAAACTGGGGCAGAAGAAATTTCTTTGGATGTCTATTCTGTTGCAGTCAGGAGCCCACCTGAAAAACAAGGGAATACTTTTCAAGTGTTGCCATCAGGAGCCCACGTGGAGAACAAGGGAATACTTCTTAAGCATCAGTAACCAGGAGCCTGCCTAGAGAATAGAGGCACATATTCAGAAGAATGGCAAAACATTGCAAATCATAATTCAAGGCAACAACAAGAATCCCATCGGAAGAATACAAGATACAAGTTCAAGGTAACACAAGAGAAAGTTTGAAGACATAGATAGGATCTTTTGTAATTCGTAGATCACAGCTTAGGCTAGCTTCTTTTATTTTACCACGGTGTAATAAGGAGGTCAGCGAGCAGTAACAACAGCAACAACAGTGAAATCACAGCTCCTGGTAGTCCCAGCTACCAAACCTTCCCGAACTACACTGACCTAATTTCTGTTTACCCCAGGATATGTAGGCAGCCTCTAAAGCAGGGTGCGGTCAAACTTTTCAAAATGCTTCATAACGGAATATGTGAATGGGCAAAATAGCTCGTTTCCGCTCACTTGTCTTTGCACGAAAACTCTTTGTGTTTCCGGGTAAAGAGGGGTAGCTGTGAGCACGTGATTTTTGCCCTAAGCAATAATTCCCAAAATTTTAAACAAAACAATTTCTTTAGTACTTTATAATTTTTTGTGAATTTTGTGGCATTTTTGGTAATTGTTGCATTTTATTTGTGCATTTTAATTCATATGGAAAATACAAAAATATATTGGCATTTAGGTTTAATTTCATATTTTAGTAGTTAAAATTATTCACGTATAAAGAAAATGACAAAAATAGTTCACTTTTGCACTTTAATTGTTTTAATTATGAATTCGTCACGGAATAGTTTTAAATAATTTTAGGAGTTAAATAGTTTAACTTTGAATTATATTAGGTCTTTATTTTAATTTTTGTATTTTTATAAAATCAAAAAAAATAAACACAAATGAAAACATTGAAAAATAAACGAAGAAAATTAAAAGGAAAATTCAGAAATAAAAGGGGAAACAATTAAAAAATGTGGCCTTAATTGGAAAGTAAATTTAGGACATTTTTGCAGTATTTTCGCCTGGCCCAAGTCATTTACCCGCCCACATCAACCCAAGCCCAATGTCCCCTGCCCGGTCCAGCCCCTTAATGTCCAAACGACATCGTTTCACGTCGTTAAATTTGAGCCATCCAATCTTCCTGATCCAATGGCCCTTGAGTATCTTTGCATTCAAAAAAAAATGTCTGAAAATAAATCATAACCCTAAAACATTTATCACCTTCATCGTACCTCCCCTCTCCCCTGTAACACCCCCACCGTCTCCGCCACCCTCCGCCTTATCGCCGTCGATCGGAAATCACCGCCGCTAGCGGCCAACGTCCAAATCACATCAAATTTTCGCCAAATGTTCTCCCTTTCCTCCTCTATCTGAATCTACACTCAGAATCCTCCAAATCCCTGCAAAAATCCCCAAATCTTTGAAACCCTAGGCGGCGCCACCACCGTGCACGACGGCGCCACCTCCAAACTTTACCAAAAACACACCCCTGAGTCTCCTCCACCCCTTCATCCCAAATCGGCAACTATTGGCTTTCAAATATCAACCAAACGTTTCGAAAGTTGAATTGAAATTTTCGGCCAAGACACGAGTTTGTCCATTCAACCCCAAATTCACACCTCGAGCCCTCTCAGACCTCTTCATGATGAATTTCAAGTTGGAATCCCTCAAGTCCATGCAGAATCCTACAAGCCCTAAACTAGGATCTGAAGAACCCTAATTCGTGTAGTCATTCAAATTTGTATAATCGGTGAGTGTCTCTTCTGATTTTATTTTTGTTTTTCTTTAAGTTTTGGTTTTATTAATTGACGCGTTGCTTCTACTGGTAAACAAAAATTGTTTTAATAATTGATAGTCTAGCTTAGTATTAATCTGTTTTTGTGTTGTTACTATTAGGTATTAAATGTTTAGTTTATTTCTTAGGTTAATTTCCATTTTTTTTGTTTGTTTGTTAATTCTGAGTTGAATCTTCGTTCTATTGGTTTAGATGTTCAATTGTTATTTAGTTCAATCAATTAGTTGTTAGTTTAATTAGGGTTTTTGTTTGCTGTTTGATCGTTTAGATTTTGATTCGTTTTATTAAAGTTTTATTGACAGATTAGGGTTTGTTAAGTGTTGATATTATTTTATGGTTCATTGCATGCCTGCTTTAGTTAAAAATAGAATTTAGTTTAATTGTTTTGAATTTCTCATTTCTGATTTTTGTTAGTTTTAATTTTGTTCTGATTTTTGGCTCATATATGATTTTTGTTTCATTAACTTCAATTTTTTATTATTTCAGTAATTGAGTTAATGCTTTTATTAGTCTTAAGCTTAGTTTTATTCATTTTAATTAGGTTTGTGGATTGATTATAGCTGATAGGGATAATTACAGTTAGTTTTTAACTCTAATAATAGGGTTTGGGTGGGTTAGTAATTTCAAGAGGGTTTCAGGGGTAGTTTAGGTATGAAAAAGGGTAGTTTTATTAGAAATAGTAAATTCAAAACAAAGGCAAGGGTAGTATAGGCATTGCATAGGGAAAAGAACACTCTAGAACCCTCTAGATAGGGGTACAAGTAGAATTTCAGTGATTTTTAGGGTAGTTACTTGAGTGACAAGTCAGAAAATAGAGGGTTAAAAAGAAATAAAAAGAGGGACTACTTTGTAAAGTTAAAAATCTGAAACTCCCTCATTTTGTGTCTATAAAAAGGGCATGACCCTAACTTGTTTTACAAGTTTTTCAGCCTTCAAAATTTCCCCCAAAAAGCTCTCTCTAATTTCAGATCTAGTTTTAAAATTAAAACCTTCAAAAAATCCAAAAATAATAGAATTTAAGAAAACAAAATCTAAAAATATCACTGTTCCATTGCTGATTGCATTTTGATTTCAAGTTTAATTGATAGTCACGCTTCTCTTAGTTCATTCTCTGGTGATTTTGAGTAGTTTGAAGTGTTTTGGTTGATTTCAAGTTAGAATTGAATGCCTTAGTCTGGTTTGGGGTGTTTCTGTTGGTTGTTGGTTCATCTGTATGCATTTCTGGTTGGAGTTGGTGCTGTGTTGAAGTGGATCTGCTAAACCATATTTGATTTAAACATTTCTGGGCTGATCATTCTATTTCCTGGGTTGTTTTAAGTATTAAACTGTTGTTGCTATTCATTTGCTCCTGCTGACTCCTGTTTCCTATTGCTGTGATTTAAAATCCAGGTACATATGCACTACCTATACTGATCTGGAGTGTGAATTATTTGAGAGAATCAATGAAGAAGAAGTTTGATTTGTTTATATGAGCTCTGTTGGATTTTTTGACCAGATTTTCATGCTTAGCTTAATTGTTCATACTTAATCGTAATTAGAACAATTGTTTGGACTATTGAATTTGTATTAACTGGACTACAAATAGTTATATCTCATGTTCATATGAATCTGTTTTCTCGAGTTGAGTAGTAGCTGTAGTTAATTCTTTGTTATCTGATTCATGTACTTGTTAAGCTCTAATTGTAGTTAATTTCGTACCAAAGCAATAGAACAAGCATGTGTTAGCCGATCTCTTGTCAGTTGGTTCGTGAATTGGTTTAAAAGCATGTTGATTAAGAGGTATTGTGTATTACAGGTGTGAGCACATTTAAATTTGTTAGTTTAGATGTTAAAGTTAAACTGGAGTGTTAACACATTTGTTTATCTTCTAAAAATCAGAATGGCTTGGTTGTCCCTTTGAACGATTTAAGTGTCAAATTGGTATTGATCATTAGTAATAAGGTGTGCTTCAATTTAAACATCGGTGTTGCAATTTGGCTGTCACTTTCAATAAGATATGGGAACTCGTTGGTAGAAAATAAGTAGGATAGATAAGTAGATGTAGAAAAATAATTTTTATAATCTGGGATACCATACAACAACTACATAAAACCAGTAAATTAGTATTGGAGATTAATTGGACCACTTAGGTTTCCATTTAGACGTCAGTTTGTGCTCCTGCCCGGAATCGACCTCTGAACCAAGCTCTTCCGCTACAACTGGGCGTGAACAATGTCACTTGGGCCAATTACTCCAATAGTAGGCCCAAAGTGTTGGGTCCTTTATATTTTTGAATAAATTGCTAAGCATGCTTCATTTATTTACTCCATAAGCTATTGGGTCTGAATTGTTTGAGAGTGATTCATAAGACTTTGACATTTTTATCAATGGTAACAAATTAGGGCTTTTTCTTTTATTCTTAGAGATGAATTAAATAGAAAATTATATGTTGCTTTAGGATTTTCCTTTAAATAATAAAATTAGATGAGCCTCTCTAAACAAAATAAATAAATTGCGGGGCCCTCAATAATTGCTATATAAAATACTTAGAATTCGGGAGTACCAATTAGCGAGTTTCACGGTCTTTCCCAAAGATAATAAAACTGTAGTTGCATTAGGAACGCATTTTCATAATATTACATTCCTAAATACGGGTGCACATTTATGTGACCCAAATCTAAATCTCAACGAAGTCAAATGTGTCAAAAACCACGGGTGCACTGGTGCGACGTGGTTCGAGATGCATTTTAACGACGTTGCAATTCTTATTAAAATTTAAAATAAAATAAAAGCGGTTTACTAATAAAATGTACATAAGTTAGAACATGTTTTAAAATCAGATAAAATCAAATACAACAGTTGAGCGACCATGCTAGAACCACGGAATCCGGGAATGCCTAACACCTTCTCCCGGGTTTACAGAATTCCTTTCTTGGATTTCTGGTTCGCGGACTGTTAACAGAGTCATAATTTCCTCGCTTCAGGATTCAACCGGTAACTTGGGACACCATTAATCTCCCAAGTGGCGGCTCTGAATTTTAATAATAAATCTCGTTCTGATTGTCCTTTAATTGAAAAACTCCTTTACGCCCTTGCGGGTATAGTGAAAAGGGAGGTGTGACAATTACGAATTGTAAAAGTAAACGGGTTGATTGAACCCTTTGGAGCATTGGCTCCAGTGGTAAAGTGAGTTGTGAAGTAAAAGTGAAAAAGAGAAAGAGTTATTAAATTGTTCCCTTGCCGGGATATTGTTGCTTTATTGGTTATCTCAATTGCCGGGATGTTGATATTATTGATGTTGTTCCCTTGCCATGATTTTATTGTTTAATTTTCGTTCCCTTGCTGGGATTCCTATTATAATCTTATTTATTCCCTCGCCCCATTGTTTGTGATTGTTGTTTGGGTGAGGAAGAGTGTTAAAGCACGAAGGGTGATGCCCTGTATTATTTGTTTTGTGAGGAAAAAGTGTAAAGCAAGAAGGGTGATTCCATGTATGATTGTGAGGAAAGAGTGTAAAGCATGAAGGGTGATGTCGTGCCTCACGATGTACCATTTCGTGACGATTCTATTAATTTTATATTGAGGAAAGAGAGTAAAAGCACGAAGGGTGATGCCGTTACATTTCTATTATATAATTGCTTTGGTGAGGACAAGAGTAAAAGCACGAAGTGTGATGCCGTGCATTTATTGGTTTCTGATTCTTTATTGATATCAGAGTTATGTTGTTACCTTCGTCACTTGATGTCTTTCCACTTGAAAATTGTTATCTCCCCCACAGCATGTTCCCACCCCATATTGACTGGATATCTCTGCATTTCTTTTCCGTTGTATATATATATTTGAACTGCACACATTTATTTGGTAGTCTGGTCCTAGCCTTGTCACTACTTCGCCGAGATAGGCTAGGCACTTACCAGCACATGGGTTCGGTTGTGCTGATACTACACTCTGCACTTTGTGTAGATCCCGGAGCAGATTTTGGGGAATAGTTGGAGTGCTTCCTTCAATCCACTCGGAGACCCAAGGTAGACCTGCAGGCGTCCGTATGCCCTAGCGTCTCCCTCTATCTCTATTTCTTGTTTCATTTTTCTTTTATTCAGAAACAATGTGATGTTATTTCTTCAGAACTTGTATGTAGTAATCTTAGATAGTCTGTGACACTGTGACGCAAGATTTTGGGTATTTGAGGTTTTAAAAGTTGTAATTGCCTGTGATATCAAATATTTCATTATTATCTTCCGCTTAATTATTTAATGTTCCGTTGTTTTCATGTTATTGCTTATATTTGTTAAAAAGAAGTAATTTGATAACAAAGTAGGTAGTTAAGAGTTGGCTTGCCTAGCTCTCATTCGTAGGTGCCATCACAACACCCAAGGGTGGGAAATCCGGATCGTGACAAGTTGGTATTAGAGCTCTAGGTTACATGGGTCTCAAAGATCACAGACAGGCTTAGCAAAGTCTGAGGGATCGGTACGGAGACGTCTATATTTATCCCCAAAGGCTATAGAGTTAGGAAAAACTTCACGTTTGTTCTTTCTTGTTGTGCGGTTTGGTTTTTCAATGCTAATTGAATTGCTACTCTATTGTTTTGCAGATGGAGGCAACACACGCTTCCTCATCCATAGCTCAGTATCTCGAGCCCCCACAGCAGCTCCCGCGAGGGGTAGAGGGCGAGGCTGAGGTCATGCTAGAGGCTGAGGTAGGGCTAAAGCTTAGCCTCGAGCAGCAGCACCATTGGCGGAGCCTCAGGTTAATTTTGATGATGAGGTTCCGGCCCTAGCAATTGTGATGGGCCCAGCTCAGGTCCCAGAGGGGTTTATTGCTCCCCCGGTTCTTCAGGATGCTCTTGTCCGACTAGTGGGCCTCATGGAGACTGTCACCCGGGCAGGTTCACTTCTTGTAGCACCAGTTGTCGCTCAGGCTGGAGGAGGAGCCTAGAGTCCTGCTACTCGTACTCCAGAGCAGGTAGCTCCCCAGATTCAAACTCCAGTGGTTCAGCCAGTTGGAGCAGCTCAGCGGTAGCTCAGACCGACGATGGAGCGGTTATGTCCGCAATGCTTTGTGGAGTCTGGATAGGTTCACCAAGATCTTCACTTATGCTTTTAGCGGTGCATCTACTACGGATCCTCAGGATTATCTAGACAACTGCCACAAGGTTCTCAAGAACATAGGTATTGTTGAGACCAATGGGGTCAATTTTGCTACATTTCGCTTGTCCGAATACGCCAAGACTTGGTGGAAAGATTATTACTTAGCTAGACCAGCCGGATCTCCAAACTTGACTAGGGAGTAGTTTACACAGCTATTTCTGGATAATTTTCTCTCCATTACTCAGAGAGAGGCCTATCGGAGGAAGTTTGAGCATCTCCAGCATGGTTCTATGACGGTTACCCAATATGAGACCAGATTCATCGACTTAGATCATCATGCTCTTGTCATACTTCCTACCGAGAAAGAGGGTGAGGAGGTTTATTGATGGTCTTATTCAGCCGATTCGACCTTAGATGGATAGGGAGGCTAGGAATGCTAGGAGTGATATTACTTTTCAAGAGGCAGCCAATGTGGCTCGTAGAGTTGAGATGGTTCTGTCAAAGGGAGGTGGTCATGGGTCAAACAAGAGGCCCCATCATTTAGGCAAATTCAGTGGTACCTCGTCTGGAGATAGAGATTCTTATGGTAGAGGCCATCCTCCTAGGCCCTTACAGTCAGCGCTTTAGGTTTCTCACGATGCTTCAGGTGGTCGTGGTTCTCAGATGCATTATTCTGATCAGTAGTCCTACAGTGCAACACTGGCTCCTATCAATGCACCGCCGCTTCAGAGTTTCCGAGGTGGTCATTCAGGTCAACAGGTTCAGTAGTCTCAACAACTGAGGGCTTGTTACACTTGTGGTGATACGGGTAACATTGCTAGATTTTGCCCTCGAGCACCGAGTAGCTCTCATCATCAGGGTTCCCGTGCCATGGTTCAGACACCAGGTGTTCCATTATCTGCCCAGGCAGCTAGAGGTGGGGGTAAAGGTGCTAGAGGAGGAGGCAGAGGCACTAGAGGTGGAGCTTAGGCCGCTAGAGGTGGAGACTAGCCAGCAGCAGGCCATCCTAGAGATGTGGTTCTGGGTGGTGGGGCCCAGCATCGATGTTATGCTCTCCCAGCCAGACCCGAGGCTGAGGCTTCAGATGCAGTTATTACAGGTACGGTTCTGGTTTGCGATGGAGATGTCTCAGTGTTATTTGATCCAGGGTCTATACACTCGTAAGTGTCATCTTATTTTGCACCGTATTTGGTCATGCCTAGTGATTCATTGGGTGTTCATATTTATGTGTCTACACCGGTGGGTGATTCTATTGTGGTAGATCGAGTCCTTCGCTCTTGTATAGTTGTGATTGGGGGCCTTGAGACTCGAGTAGATTTGTTGCTTCAGGACATGGTCAATTTCGATGTTATATTAGGGATGGACTGGTTATTTATCACCTTACCACGCTATCTTGGACTGTCATGACAAGACTGTGCCTTAGCTTTACCGGGTATGCCTCATTTAGAGTGGAGAGGGCTCCTGGTCATTCTACCTGTAGTGTTATTTCTTATGTGAAGGCTCGGCGCATGGTCGAGAAGGGGTGTTTGGCCTATTTGGCATATGTTCGCGATTCCAATGCTGAGGTTCCATCTATTGATTCTATGAACATTGTCCGTGAGTTCCCTGAGGTATTCCCATCAGACCTGCCGGGTGTGCCACCTGACATGGATATTGACTTCTGCATTGATTTGGCTCCGAGCACTCAGCCCATTTCTATTCCACCGTATGGCCCCGCCTGAGTTGAAAGAGTTGAAGGAGCAGTTGCAAGACTTGCTTGAGAAGGTTTTCATTAGACCTAGTGTTTCACCTTGGGGTGCGTCGGTGTTGTTTGTTAAAAAGAATGATGTGTCAATGAGAATGTGTATTGATTATCGTCAGTTGAACAAGGTTACAATCAAGAATAAGTATCCATTGTCGAGGATCGGTGATTTGTTTGATCAACTTCATGGTGCCAAGGTATTTTCGAAGATTGACTTGAGATCTGTCTACCATCAGTTGAGGATTAGGGCATCTGATGTCCTTAAGATAGCCTTCCTCACTCGATACGGGCATTATGAGTTGTTGGTTATGTTATTCGGGTTGACAAATGCCCCAAAAACTATTATGGATTTGATGAACCGAGTGTTCAGGACTTCTTTGGATTCCTTTTTGATGGTCTTCATTGATGATATTTTGATATATTCCCGCAACCGAGAGGAGCACGAGTAGCATCTCAGAGTGGTTCTTTAGACTCTGAGGTATAGTCAGCTATATGCTAAGTTCTCTAAGTATGAGTTCTGGTTGAGTTCAGTTGCATTCCTGGGTCACGTTGTATCAGCAGAGGGTATTCAAGTTGATTCGAAGAAGATTGAGGCAGTCAAGAACTGGCCTAGACCAGCATCATCTACAGAGATTCGGAGTTTCTTGGGATTGGCAGGCTACTATCGTCGGTTCATAGAGGGGTTCTCATTTATCGCAGCCCCGATGACAAGGTTGAACCAAAAGGGGGCCCAGTTTAGATGGTCGGATGAGTGTGAGCCGAGCTTTAATAAGCTCAAGACAGCTCTAACTACGGCACCGATGTTGGTTTTTCCCACAAGTTCAGGGCCTTATATAGTTTATTGTGATGCATCTCCTATTGGGCTTGGTGTAGTGTTGATGCACGATGGCAAGGTCATTGCCTATGCTTCGCGGCAGTTGAAGATTCATGAGAAGAACTATCTGGTTCATGATTTGGAGTTGGCAACCATTGTTCACGCATTAAAGAATTTGAGGCATTATTTGTATGGCGTGGTATGTGAGGTGTTCAAGGATCACAAGAGTCTTCAGTATTTGTTCAAGCAAAAAGATTTGAATTTGAGGCAGAGGAGGTGGTTGGAGTTATTGAAGGATTATGATATAACTATCTTATATCATCCGGGGAAGGCCAATGTGGTGGCCAATTCTTTGAGTAGGAAGTCAGCCAGTATGGGCAGTCTTGCTTATATTCTGGTTGGTGAGAGGCCGCTTGCTTTGAATGTTCAGGCTTTGGCCAATCAGTTTGTGCGGTTTGATATTTCTGAGCCTAGTCGTGTTTTAGCTTGCACGGTCGCTCGTTCTTCTTTATTGGAGCATATCCGTGATCGGCAGTATGACGATTCCCATTTGAGTGTCCTTAGAGACATGGTGCAGCGCGGAGGTGCCAAGCAGGTTATCTTAGATGATGATGGAGTTTTGAGATTGCAGGGTCGAGTTTGTGTGCCAAATGTAGATGGGCTCCGAGAGTTGATTTTAGAGGAGGCACATAGTTCCCGTACTCTATTCATCCTGGCACCTCAAAGATGTATCATTATTTGCGGCAGCATTATTGGTGGCGTAGAATAAAGAAGGATATTTCTCCATATGTTGCTCGGTTCTTGAATTGTCAGCAAGTTAAGTATGAGCATCAGAGGCCGGGAGGTTTGTTTTAGAGGATTAAGCTTCCTGAGTGGAAGTGGCAGCGGATCACTATGGACTTTGTTGTTGGACTCCCGCAAACTTGGAGGAAGTTTGACACAGTATGGGTCATTGTTGATAGGCTGACTAAGTCAGCGCATTTCATTCCTGTGGCAGTCTCCTATTCATTCCAGAGGTTACCTGAGATCTATATCCGGGAGATTGTTCGTCTTCATGGTATGCCTGTGTCTATCATTTCGGACTGAGGTACGCAATTTACCTTGCATTTCTGGAGAGCAGTCCATTGAGAGTTGGGCACTCAGGTTGAGTTGAGTACAACATTTCATCCTCAGACGGATGGACAGTCTGAGCGGACTATTCAGATTTTGGAGGATATGCTCCGAGCTAGTGTCATTGACTTTGGAGGCTTGTGGGATCAATTTTTGCCTTTAGCAGAGTTGGCGTACAACAACAACTACCAGTCGAGTATTTAGATGGCTCGTTATAAGGCTTTATAGGGTAGGTGGTGTCGGTCTCCGATCGGATGGTTTGAGTGGGGAGAGGCTCGGTTGTTGGGTACGGATCTGGTTCAGGAGGCCTTGGACAAGGTCAGGATTATTCAGCATAGGCTTCGTACAACTCAGTCCAGACAAAAGAGTTATGCAGACCGCAAGGGTCGAGATGTGGTTTTTATGGTCAGTGATCGGGTTTTGCTCTGAGTGTCGCCTACGAAGGGCGTGATGGCATTTGGGAAGAAGGGTGATAAGTAGGATTCTAACATGTTTTATGCCCATACTTGCCTATACTTTTAGTATAATTTGCTACAAAATAGTCCGAAAATGCTTATAGGCTGTGCTTGATTGCAGGTTTGAGCGACAAAGTGACGAAATGTCAAAGATCGGCTCAAAACGGAGTGAAACCTGCTCAAGTATCAAAAGACCAATGAAGTGGTGGAAATCAGAGCTTGGTGTGGTCCGCTCAACTGTGCATGCGGCCGTGCCAAAGAGTTCAGAAAGGGCATAATTGAGACTGCAACCACGCGTCCGCGGTAGACTTTACGCAACCCGCGTCCATCTCGCGCGGCCGCACCATCTTGTCACGCTATCCGCACCAAAGAAGTCAGAGAAGGTGGAGATTTGGACAAGTCCAGCCACGCGGCCACGGTTATCAACACGCGGTCCGCGCCTGATCTTCATGCGTCCGCGCCACAACTCTTCGTCCGCGCCAGTCACTTCAGAGAAGGAAGCAATGAAAGTTAAACAGCCAGTGCGGCCGCGGTCATGATTGTGCAGCCCGCACTTACTCCGCAGGAGCTATTCTGCTCAGTTTTTCCAACCCACTATAAATAGAAAATTTTACCATTTTTAGGTCAAGTTTTATGTTCTGAAATAGCTGAGCTCGTGAGACTCGATATTGTAACCATTTTTGGCACTTTAGCTTTAACTTTACGATAGATTCTTGTGATTTCTTCTTAGTAATTAATTAATATGCTTAGTTCTTCATCTATTTCTTCTGTTTCTTCTTTAATTACGTCTAGCTAAACCCATTAGCTAGGGTTGTGGCTCAACCCTAGTATGGGTAATTGATGGGTGTTGCTTTTTAATGATAGATTGTTATTGGGTGTTTGTTATTTGGTTTAATTTTATGCTTTAATTAAGTATTGGTGGTTGAAAACATTGATTCTAGTTTAGTGGTTTTTGACTCTTCTTGAGAAAGAGAGTCTATGACCCAAAAATTGACCCAACAAGGAATTGGGATGGACCCATGAGAAATGGCAGTCCCAATTAACGGGTCAAATCTCGAGAGAGTAATCACCGTACTAGAACCCTAGATTCTTGGTCTAATTGGCCTACCCAATTGGTCTCGAGAGATTCAATTGGGCAAAATTGCTCTCTCTACCGAGAGGTGTGAGAGTGGGTACAATTATGCAACGGTTATAACATTGATCCCAAATATGTCAATCTATTATAAGTAGTTTCTACCCGTTAGTTAACCACCTAGGTGATGCCACGGCCCTAGTGCCTTTCTCTATATTAATTACAACTTAGAAAATATCCCTTTAGCATAATTTAGTCTTAATCCTTAGTTGATAATAGTAGTTGATAAGAGAAAACCCAAAAATGTTAGGAGTGCAATTAGAAACACAAACGCATTCCTAGTCTAGACAGATACGCAACTCTACTCCAAGCACTCTATGGAAAAATTGACTCCAATACCACTATTCGGGTAAAAGTTGTAGCACCCCTCTTCCTACCACTGTGTAAGGTCGAGTTGGCAGCGATCACTTTCTGATGCCGTTGCCGGGGAGCTTATGGTGTTGACTATCTTTGTAGCTAGTTTTGTGTTTTGCTTCTCTTTTCTTCTTTTTACTAACTTTATTTGTGTCAATCACTCAGGTACACATAGCTTTAAATGCAAATGACCCTCTTTGCAATGTGGTCGTGGGGGAGGAGGTTGAGGATCTATAAGAAGAAGATGTATTACCTCAAGATCCGAGGAGAGCGAAATGCCAACGCAAATGCGAATGAAAATGAGAATATACCAGACCCTCCCCCACCTCCACCAAGAGTGGCTCCATGAGTTCTTCCTAATCAAGCGTACGCGAGTGCAATAGTTCCTCCCCGAATCCGGTCGGGGAACTTCCAGATTACAAATGTGATGCTCACCTTGCTCGAACAACGAGGTTATTTCACGGGTGCCTCCGATCAGAATGCCTATAAACATTTGAAAGATTTCGTGGATACTTGTTGGGGCAGCAAGCAGACAAATGTCTCAAATTATGCATTGAGACTTCGACTTTTCCCGTTCTCACTTCGTGGAAAGGCGTTAGATTGGTTGGAGAGGCTCCCCAATCATTCCATCACCACATGGGATGAGTTGGCGGACAAGTTCATCGCTAAGTTTTTCTTTCCAAGTCACATGGCGGCTCTACGGGGTGAGATTCTAGCCTTCAAGCAAGAGCCAACTGAACCGTTACACGATATATGGGAGAGATTTAGAACGATGGTGAAAGAGTGCCCTAACAATGATATTATGATCCAACAAACGTTCTATAGGGGCATCAACACAACCAACCAATGTATTGTGAACCAACTAGCGGGAGGAAATTTTATGAAGCTTCCGTACAATGAAGCTTGTGATGTGTTAGATGAAATGACCGATACATCTTCGGCATGGCAAAGCCAGACAAATGTTCCTCAAGGTTATCCTATTGTCATACACTTGTATAAGGAGTTACATGATCACGACAAAGTCATTGCCAAATTTACAACAACAATGAATAAATTGGCGAAGGCACAAATACAACAAGTTCAAAACCCACGCCAAGTCAACGCCATGGAAGGAGTGAATATGATGAAAAGGAGGCAAAGAGGGCAACAACCTCAAGGAAATTTTGATAACTATGATGATGGTGGTGGCTATTCGAATGAATTTCATGATGATCAAAGCGAGGAAGTCCAATACGTCAACAACTATCGAGGGAATATAGGTAATCAAGGGAACCAACAATGGAGACCCTAAGGAAATTGGGGCAATCAACAAGGTGGCAATTGGAACAATAACAACAACCAACGTGGAAATTGGGGGAACAACAATTCAGGTAATCAAGGGAATGGCAACAGTAACAACAACAACAATTGGAACAACAACAATGGTCAAGGTAGGTGGATAACAATGGTGGTCAAGGTAATCGGGGGCAAGGCTTTCAAAGGCCTCCGATGTTTCAACAACCGAACAACTCGCCGTCGTTTCAATCTCAAGGGTCTAGTTCTTCGGGTAATGATTTTGGTAGAATTGAAGTTATTTTTGAGCAAATGATGAAGAAGAACCAAGACTCCGATGCTCAATTGGCCTCCCATAACACTTCTATCCGTAACTTGGAAGTACAATTTGGCCAAATTTCTCAATCTATAAATACTCGCCCAAAGGGTGCTCTACCAAGTGATACGGTAGTGAACCCCAAGGGTGGGCACAACAATCATGTGATGGCGGTGACAACTCGAAGCGGAAGATGCGATGATATGTATGCCTCAAGAAGAAACCGAGTTATGGTTGATGAAGATGAGTTGCGAGAAGATGATATGCCTTTGGTGGTTGAGGATGTAGTGGAACCCAATGTGAACAATGATGTGCGGATTGATATTAATGACGTTGAAGAGGAGACACAAGAGACCGTGAACCCGTCTAGGGAACACGTAATCGATATACCCGAGCCGGTGGTGCCCAAAGCCAAGGCACCCTTGCCTAGGCCTCCACCACCCTATCCTCAATGGTTGGCCAAGCAAAAGGGCGACAACCAATCTAAGAAATTCATTGACATGAAGAGTTTGACTATCAACGTGCCTTTAGTGGAGGCACTCGAGCAAATGCCAGGGTATGCAAAGTTCATGAAGGATTTGGTTACGAAAAAGAGGTCAATTGAGTGTGAGATAATCAGGATGACGCATCAAGTGAGCGCAATTGTACATTCTATGGCTCCAAAACTTGAGGACCCCGGTGCATTCACTATCTCGTGTACCATTGGAAGTGCCGACTTTGCAAAAGCCCTTTGTGACTTGGGGGCAAGTATAAACTGAATGCCTATTCGATTTTCAAGACCTTGGGAATTGGACAAGCTCACCCGACTCCAATGAGGCTTCAAATGGCGGATATGTCAATGAAGCGGCCTTTGGGTATAATCAATGATGTCCTTGTTCATGTTGATAAATTCATCTTGTCGGCCGACTTCGTGATACTAGATTGTGAGGTGGACTTTGAAGTCCCAATTATCCTTGGAAGACCTTTCCTAGCTACGGGGAAGGCTTTGGTCGATGATGAGGCGGGAGAGTTAACCTTCCGTGTTGGTGATGAAAAGGTGGTGTTCCACGTGTGCAAATCTATGAGGCAACCAAACAGCACCGAGGTGTGATCGTTTGTTGACATTGTCACGGCAGTGATAGTGGATGACACAAGCACAATGATTAATGTTGAAGATCCACTTGAAGCTATATTTTTGAACATGGATGTTAATGATGATGCCGGGAGAGTGGAATGTGTAAACGCATTGCATGGTATGGGCTCGCATTCTTATGAGCCTAGGAAGTTATCCTTGGATCTTGTGAATCGTATAACTCCCCCAACCAAGCCATTTATTGAGGAGCCGCCGGTGTTGGAGTTGAAACCACTTCCTCCTCACCTCAGGTATGAATACTTGGGCCCTAATTTTACTTTGCCTATTATTATTTTGTCTTGCTTAACTAACGTGCAGGTTGATGCCACCTTGGTGGTTCTACAAAAGTGCAAGAGGGCGATTGGATGGACATTGACGGATATTCAGGGTATAAGCCCCGCTTTTGCATGCATAAGATCATTTTGGAGGAGGATGCGAGGCCTTCAATTGAACACCAAAGGAGACTCAACGAAGTTATGCAAGAAGTGGTTAAGAAGGAAGTTATCAAGTGGCTTGACGCTGGTGTTGTGTATCCTATTTCCGACAGTTCATAGACTTCTCCGGTGTAATGCATACCGAAGAAGGGCAGGATGACTGTGGTCACCAATGCTAACAATGAGCTTATTCCTACTCGGACGGTGATGGGGTGGAGAGTTTGTATGGATTATAGAAAGCTTAACAAGGTGACTCGAAAGGATCATTTCCCGTTGCCGTTCCTTGACCAAATGCTTGATCGTCTTGCGGGTCGGTCATTCTATTGCTTTTTGGATGGGTATTCGGGGTACAATCAGATTCTCATTGCCCCGGAAGACCAAGAGAAGACAACATTTCCTTGTCCTTATGGCATATTTGCATTTTCGAGGATGCCGTTTGGATTGTGTAATGCCCCGGCGATCTTCCAACGATGTATGATGTCTATTTTCACCGACATGGTGGAAGATATATTGGAGGTCTTCATGGATGATTTTAGCATAGTTGGGGATTCGTCTGAGGAATGCTTGCAAAATTTGGACCGTGTGTTGGCCCGATGTGAAGACACGAACCTAGTTCTCAATTGGGAAAAATGCCATTTTATGGTAGAAGAGGGTATTGTGTTGGGTCACAAGATTTCGAAGAGAGGTATTGAAGTTGAAAAAGCCAAAATCGAAGTTATTTCAAGGCTACCTCCCCCTACTTCTGTCAAAGGGGTGAGGAGTTTTCTTGGGCACGCGGGTTTCTACCGAAGGTTCATCAAAGATTTTTCTAAGGTAGTTAACCCGTTGTGAAAATTGCTAGAGAGGGAGGTCATGTTTGTCTTTGATGATAAATTCTTGGAGGCTTTCGAGCTTCTAAAACACAAATTGACAACAACCCCTATCATTACCGCACCCAATTGGATCTTGCCTTTGGAGCTCATGTGCGATGCCAGTGATGTTGCGGTAGGGGTGGTCTTGGGCCAAGGAATCAACAAGATGTTCCACCCGGTGTACTACTCAAGCAAGATGATGAATGAAGCTCAAAAAAATTATACAATCACCGAGAAGGAATTGCTAGCTATTGTGTTTGCCATGGAAAAGTTCCGACCATACCTTATGGGGGCCAAAGTGATTATCCATACCGCTCATGCCGCCCTTAGGTATTTGATGACCAAGAAAAACTCCAAGGCAAGGTTGATGAGATGGGTGCTACTTCTTCAAGAATTTGATCTAGAAATTATGGATCGAAAAGGAAGTGAAAATCAAGTGGCGGACCACTTGTCCCGCTTGGAGGAAGAGGGGAGGCCTTCTGACGGCCTTGAGATCAATGATGTGTTTTCGGATGAACAACTCCTTACGGTGTCTATGCATGATATGCTGTGGTTTGCCGATGTAGCCAATTATCTTGTGACCAGTATACTCTCGTATGAGCTCTCTTCTAATCAAAGGAAGAAGCTCAAGCGGGACAGTTTGGATTATTATTGGGATGAGCCATACTTGTTCAAAATTTGCACCGATGGTGTGATTCGTCGTTGTGTCCCAGAATAAGAACTGTTGAGTATTTTGGAGGTCTGTCATTTCTCTCCCTATGGTCGCCATCATGGCGGGGTAAGGACGGCCTCTAAGGTGCTTAGTTGTGGTTTCTATTGGCCCTCCTTATTTAAAGATGCCAGTGTTTTTGTTAAGAGATGTGATGAATGACGACGAGCCGGTGGGATTTCTAAAAGGATGAGATGCCTCTCAACACAATTCTAGAGGTGGACATTTTTTATGTGTGGGGTATTGACTTTATGGGTCCTTTCATAAGCTCTTGTGGGAACACATATATTTTGGTGGCGATGGATTATGTTTTGAAATGGGTTGAAGTTGTGGCTTTGCCCAACAATGAGGCCCGAAGTGTGGAGGGATTTCTGAAAAAGTGTATCTTTACAAGGTTTGGCACCCCCCGTGCTATCATTAGTGATGGGGGATCTCATTTCTGCAACAAGGCTTTTGATTCATTGCTTGCCAAGTATGGAGTGAATCACAAAGTGACCACCCCCTATCATCCTCAAGCTAGTGGTCAGGTGGATGTTTCCAACCGAGAAATTAAGAGTATCTTATCCAAAACTGTCAATGCTAATAGGACTGACTGGTCGAAGAAATTAGATGATGCTCTTTGGGCCTATCGTACGGCTTACAAGACCCCAATTGGTATGTCTCCGTACCGGTTGGTGTTTAGGAAAGCTTGCCATCTTCCAGTGGAATTGGAGCATAAGGCTATGTGGGCCTTGAGGAAGTTGAACTTAGAATGGGATGTCGCGGCGAATCTCCGGGTTGAGCAACTCAATGAGCTTGACGAGTTTAGATTTCATGCCTACTCCAGCTCGTCCTTGTATAAGGACAAGATGAAGTACCTTCAAGACAAATATGCCCGGGGAAAGGAATTCAAGGTTGGTTACATGGTTCTTTTTTTCAACTCCCGATTGAGGTTGTTTCCGGGAAAGCTAAAGTCCAAGTGGAGTAGTCCATTTGAAGTTGTTGGTGTAACCCCATTTGGTGCTATTGGTCTCAAGAACAAAAATGGTGAAGTTTTCCGGGTCAATGGGCATCGTGTCAAGCATTATTTGGGGAAGTTTGATGACAGCTACGTGGTGGCACTCATACATTTGAAGTGATATTGATAGCAACATGCATCGTGCCGCGACGTTAAATCAGGCGCTTCTTGGTAGGCAACCCATGTCTTTTTCTTTCTCTTTGATTTCTGTTGTAGATTAGGATTTTTGAGCTAAAATTCATTGTTCATCTAAGACGTGCCTTTGTGCTTTCATCAATAGCTAAATCTTTATACTCCTGGTAACATTTTCTCACATTGATCATTACTTAAGTGTTAATTTTAATTCTATTCATGTCCCAGTAATCATAGCTTCTTTGTTTTCATTTTTCTTCTTAGTTTAATGTTTAGATTAGTTATTTGTTGCTTTTAAAATGCTGGGCATGATTGTTAATGGTGGGTAATCGAGTAGGGACAACATAGGATGCACAAACTTGAACGAAATGAGCATTAATGTTAAATCCTAGTTCATTCCTAGCTCGTAACCCAGCGCGGCCTGCGGTCGTTATCTCGCGGTCCGTGTGGCCCTGACGTTGCCGCACCATCTATCCTTGTGGCCCGCGTTTGCCCTAGTACTGAAAGCTTAAAAGTCTCCAGCGCGGCCGCATCCCTTCTTGTGCGATCCGCGCTGGCCCTGCGCGGTCGCATCCCTTCTTCACGTGGCCCGCGTTGGTGAACTTCAAAGAGCTCAAATTTTTGTTGGATGATTTGTGCGGCCTGCGGTCGTGATCTCGCGGCCCGCAATGCCTTTCACGCGGCCGCGCCACAGCTAGCGCGATCCGCGGTGGCCTAGTCTGAGGCATGCTACTACAAATTTTTCATCTATGTTCTGCTGCAATATTTGTCACCTAATACTTTGCATGTGCCTATACTAACAGTGTTAGACGTGTTTGTTTGCATAAAATGGTTAAACAAAGAGGACGAGGTGCACCGGACTAGGTGACCCCTCCCGGGGAGGTAAAGCTAAACTGACCAAACTCACTTCCCGACCTAAACCAAAATCAAGGAAACAGGTTGTGAGTGACGAGGAACAGTCGGGGAGTGAGTACCTTCCCTCTCAGGACATATCAGTTGATTCAGGGCAAGCCCCCTCAGTCCCAGTCCGAGCTCCACAGGTTATACAGTCTGAGTCGTCTGATGGCTCAGGAGCGAATAGCGGCGAGTACTCAACCTCCCCCACAGCTTCAGTATCTGGGGAGAGTGCAGAAGGTGGTGCTGACAGTGATGATGAGGTCCCGTGTAGTGGGCGTGCCCGAGGTTGGTGGTGTGGAACTAACAAGGAGAGCAGAAGTGTGGGAGGACCGCTTTGTTAGTCAAGTGGCCTTCCACAAATTCCGAGAAATGTTGTCCAAAAGACATATAATCACGAAGAGAAGCATAATCACCTGAGACTTATTGTCATTCCTCCCCAATGTATATGAGCAGTTTCAAACTAGAGTTGGGTGGGAGCACTTTAGTCATGGGTTGATAGACGCAAATGAGCACATGGTTAAGGAGTTTTTCTGCAATGTATCCTACACCAAAAAGGACTCCACTGCGACCAAAGTGAGGAACAAGAATATGGTGTTATCGGGAAAAACGTTCAATGAATATTTGGGTTTCAATGATGAAGACGAGGCCCAATACTTGGAGAAACTGGAAATTAAGGGGGAGGTTCGCCCATGGATGGCAAAGTATTTGGCTCATCCGGGTGTTGTTCCGGATTGGATACAGGCGAGGGTAAATATTTTGAGGAAGAACTTGAACTTCGAGGAGAGAGGGTGGCTCACCTTTGTGTGCAACAGGCTTGATCCCACTTCCCATGACCAGACTATCCCTCTTCCCCCGGCTGTGCTTATTGCATCCATCATGGCCGATCTCTCTATCAATGTGGGGAATGTTATGTACAGGGCAATCATTGCCATGGGGATTGACAGCATGTGGAACTACCCGTTCCAAAACACTCTTACTATGTACTTTAGGTACTTGAGAGTGAAGGAGAATCCCTATGATGTGTCAGTACGCCCAGTGGCCCTGTTCTCATGGTTCAGTATTCAGGGGCTAGACAAACCAAAGTGGGACAAGAAAAGCAAAGCATCCACCTCTGCCCCGACTGGCCAGTCTGAGGAGCCAGTTGAGGTAGAGCCTTCTGTCGAGCCTTCTACTGAGCCTCCCACCATTCCAGCTGTCTCTGTCCCACTTGATGTGCCTTCCTCCTCTGAGGGTCCTAGTTCTTCAGCAGGCGCAACGGTCCCCACTTCCCAGACCAACCCTATGACATCCCAGCAGTTAACTATGACCTTGGCCAATATAAACAACTGGATGTCAGTTGTGACATCCAAGTTATCCACATTTGCCGCTTCAGTTGCGGCCCAGTCTGCCCCAACCATTGTCCAAATTCCTCAGTCCATTCAGGAAACATTGAAGATGCTCCTGGACAACCAGGAGAAGATTATAGCAACTCAGGATGCCTTGACTAAGGCAGTTGATACACAGGGCAAGGCTCTGAAAGTGCTTGCCAAAGAGCATAAGAAGATGAGAAAGTCTAGGGCATCAAAGGAGTCGGTAAAGGTACTTCGAGCAGATGTGGACAAGCTAATGGCGGATCAGCTGCCGTTAGACTTGTTATTTAAGGGGTCAGCCCCTCCAGCAGCAGCATCAATACCTGAGCCACAGCAGGAGCAAGCACCCAGGCCTCCGAGGAAGAAGCGGAAGCTGCCCAGCACTAAGGGAGTAGTGATTGAGTTAGCTGAGATTCAGGTGACTCCCTCCGGTGATGTACCAAATGTTCCGCCGGTCCAGCATCAGGACCCTGTCCCAGCTCAGCAGTAGGCTGGGAACCAGTCTAAGGTTCCCGCCCATAAAGAGGACCAGGGGACCACTG
This sequence comes from Nicotiana glauca, assembly GCA_026770625.1. Classification (NCBI taxonomy): domain Eukaryota; kingdom Viridiplantae; phylum Streptophyta; class Magnoliopsida; order Solanales; family Solanaceae; genus Nicotiana; species Nicotiana glauca. Next base: position 18,787 of record MU782353.1, on the reverse strand, counting down.
AGGATCCAATGCAGACGGACCAGGCCTAGGGAGCCCTCTATATCTTTTATCTGATTTTATGCTTATTTTGGTAGTTGTCATTGGGGACAATGCCAGCTCTTATTCGTAGGGGTGCACCCTACTGTTATATTTGACATTTGGATGACTATAAATATAGTTGATACTCAGTTTATGTTTTTTTTTAGGATTTGACAGTTAGTCTGTATATAATTTTGGCTACTTTTCTACTTTATGTATATATTCACCCCCCGTTGTTTATTCTACTCCCCTATTGTACATATTCATTCGGTTTTTCTATTTTCATTAAAAAAATTCGTTTTTAGCTTTGTAGATAGGCTCGTAGCCTCTTGTTTTGGTTTTGGCGTTTTCAATAAGCCCTTGGTTTTCTTAATTCCAAAGTTCTTTCCAAGGGTAGAGTGTTGTGCGAACCGGGTGGCTCTTCCCAATGATAGATGGCGTGACAACCTTCTTAAGGGTTTGAGTCTGTTTTTGATTTTCTTTTTTTGATTTTGATATTTCATAGTTAAGGGTACCTCAGGCAAAGCTTCACTTGGGCCTAACACATTTTCCTTTGATCTCATGGTCAAAGACATAATGTTGTGTTTAGGATGGTGAAAGTCGTGGCCTTGAGACTCTTGTGTTGACCAAACAATCATCATGTGGTCATGTTGGACCATTGTGCGCTTGAATTGTAACTAAGGTCGTTGTGGGCCCTCGACTCGATGTCTTTAGCAATCCTTGAGTGTGTGTGGGAAGAATTCGAATTGTGAGTCCAAGTCTCGAGCCGATGGTCTAGAACTTGCCCCGAATGTTTGTTGAGGTGAAATCCTAGGTGAAATTTAACTTGAAAAGTGATTATAGGCTCTGTTTGATCCAAATGCTACGTTGAACAATTACATAGCCTACCAATGAAATGATTCCCTAGTTAACCTTTTTGAGCATTAAACCTTTTTTCTTTCTAGAACCAAAGCTACAAGCCTATACCTATTTTTAATGAGACCCTCTCTTGGAACCCAAATCTTCCCTTGAGTAAATGACAAATGTCTAAGTTTGGGGCGAGAGGCAAGAAAGGAAACAATGTGGTAAAAGGTACAAAAGAAAAAGAAAAGGGAGGCGATGAAAAAGAAAGAAAAGAAAAGACAAAAAGAAAGACCAATGTGAATAAGAAAAAAAAGGGGATTCAAAGAAAACCAAAGTGAAAAAGGTGTGCAAAAAGTAGAAAAAGGATAAATGTGTTGAATTGTATGAGAAAGAGTGACAATGTGTCTCTCTAACCCGTTGAAAAAGAAGAGAATACTCTAATAAGTCAAGAAAGTGTGCCAAAATGAATCAAAAGAAGTGCTTAAGGGAAGATTGAACCCACTTGAACACAATCATGTCCTACCCTTACCCTAAAGCCTTCACAGTGACTCCACAAAAGCCCTATATGATCTTGAGTTGAAGGGAACCTACATTAGTGGATACTTACATAAGGGGTAAGCATACGGTACTTAGAGCCGGACTTGTGACCTTCTTCTTGAGAGAGATGAGTGAAAGTCCATCAACCTCGGTTTGTGTGTCAATACTCTAAAAGGTGAGGTTCGCTTCGGGAGAGTTGAGGATGTGTGAGTTTGGGTTCCACAATGACCAAAGTAATTGAGAGAAGTTCCTTGATGAAATGTGTCAGCTCTTGATGCTCTTGTGTCGCACTTGATCCACAGGTTTTCAAAGTTTAAATGTGTGAATGATGCATTCGTATTGAAGGCAATTGTTAGTCCCAATTGATGGTTGTTGAGGTTACTTTAGGATAAGCTTGAATTACTTGGATGTTTCCTTTGAGGGGTGGGTCTTGTTTTGTTTGCTTGAGGACAAGCAAAGGTTTAAGTTTGGGGGAGTTGATAAGTAGGATTTTAACATGTTTTATGCCCATACTTGCCTATGCTTTTAGTATAATTTGCTATAAAATAGTCCCAAAATACTTACAGGTTGTGCTTGATTGCAGGTTTGAGCGACAAAATGACGAAATGTCAAAGATTGGCTCGAAACAGAGTGAAACATGATCAAGTGTCAAAAGACCAATGAAGTGGTGGAAATCAGAGCTTGGTGCGGTCCGCACAACTGTGCATGCGGCCGCGCCAAAGAGTTCAGAAAGGGCATGATTGAGACCGCAACCACGCGACTGCGGTAGACTTTATGCGGCCCGCGTCCATCTCGTGCGACTGCACCATCTTGTCACGCGGTCCGCACCAAAGGAGTCAGAGAAGATGGAGATTTGGACAAGTCCAGCCACGCGGCCGCGATTATCAACACGCGGTCCGCGCCAGATCTTCATGCTGCCGCGCCACAACTCTTCGCAGTTCACGCCAGTCACTTCAAAGAAGGAAGCGATGAAAGTTAAATAACCAGTGCGGCCGCGGTCATGATTGTGCGGCCCGCACTGACCTTGCAGGGGCAATTTTGTCTAGTTTTTCCAGCCCACTATAAATAGAATATTTTACCATTTTTAGGTCAAGTTTTATGTTCTTAAGCAGTTGAGCTCGTGAGACTCGATATTGTAGACATTTTTGGCACTTTAACTTTAACTTTAAGATAGATTCTTGTAATTTCTTCTTATTAATTAATTAATATGCTTAGTTTTTCATCTATATCTTCTGTTTCTTCTTTAATTATGTCTAGCTAAACCCATTAGCTAGGGTTGTGGCTCAAACCTATTGTGGGTAATTGATGGGTGTTGCTTTTTAATGATAGACTGATATTGGGTGTTTGTTATTTGGGTTAATTTTATGCTTTAATTAAGGATTGATGGTTGCAAACATTGATTCTAGCTTAGTGGGTTTTGACTCTTCTTGAGAAAGAGAGTCTATGACCCCAAAATTGACCCAACAAGGAATTGGAATGGACCCATGAGAAATGGTAGTCCCAATTAACGGGTTAAATCTCGAGAGAGTAATCACCCTACTTGAACCCTAGTTGCTTGGTCTAATTGGCCTACCCAATTGGTCTCGAGAGAGTCAATTGGGCAAAATCGCTCTCTCTACCGAGAGGTGTGAGAGTGGGTACATTGATCCCAAATATGTCAATCTATTATTAGTAGTTTCTACCCGTTAGTTAACCACCTAGGTGATGCCACGACCCTAGTGCCTTTCTCTATATTAATTACAACTTAGAAAATATCCCTTTAATATAATTTAGTCTTAATCCTTAGTTGATAATAGTAGCTGATAAAAGAAAACCCAAAAATGTTAGGAGTGCAATTAGAAATGCAAATGCATTCCTAGTCTAGATAGATACGCAACTCCACTCCAAGCTCTCTGTGGAAAAATCGACCCCGATACCACTATTCGGGTAAAAGCTGTAGCACCCGCTCTACCTACCACTAGTAAGGTCGAGTTGGCAGCGATCAAATGGCAAGCTTAGCCCTAGGTTCATTGGTCCGTTTGAGATTCTTGATCGAGTGAGAGAGGTGGCTTATAGACTTGCATTGACGCCGAGCTTATCAGTCGTGCATCAGTGTTTCATGTGTCGATTCTCCGGAAATATCACGGCGATCCATGGTGACAAAAACCATCTTAAACTTCGATTCGGATGCAAAGATGCATTTATAAGCTCCTAGTTTTCTCATACTAAATAAGTAATCGCTCTATTCCAACTTATGTACATAGTTTAACTGAACATGGAATTTAAGAAACAAAGACTTCTGCAATTTTTGGGTCTTAAATATACATAACATTCGAGAAGTTCAAAGTTAGATTCTTTTCAAATATATAAATGTATCGTTCTTTTAGAAAGAGACTAACAAGAAAATAGTGTCACGCAAACAAGAACGAGGGAGTACCGTATTTTCTATAGCTAATCATTATCACTTTGTTAACAATAATATTTGCTTTTAGTCAAAGCAAGACGAAACTCTCGGCCTGCACTACAGCAAAGGTGCCTTTAACACAAGATAAAACGAAATAAGCTCAGTGAGAGAGGCGAGCAGAACATAATATCGCCCATATACCAATAACGATTACTTAAACTCAATCAAAAGGAACTATCACCAGTGTAAATGGAATTAAAAAATACAGCAATAGAGAGAGGGGAGAAAAAACCTAGAGTACTACTGGCAGAATACACGAAAATCCTGTCGTAGAGGGCATTCACGACAGGAGTTTTGTTCTTTAATTTACTTGAAAAGAATAACAAAGAAAAAAATATCAGACATAATAGTTTTAGAAGCCAAATATCACAATCTACTAAATTTTAAAACAAATGTGTTGGCTCAAGCCTAAGTCCATTAAAGCAATTGCTACGCCTAGAAAATTAAATTTCCCAAGTGGACCAAATTTGGTTATTTTCTTCACTAGTGAAGGTACCCGGGTTATGCTCGGGCCCAACGACTATTTTAATATTGTTGTTAATATTATTATCAAATGTCACTCGCTTTTGCATTTAAATTCTGCGTAGGTGATATATTTATACCATCGAGTGCTATTTGCAACAGGTTGGCCATCTTTTTTGGCGAGTTAATGAGCAATCCAATATGTATTACAACATCTAGATTAGAGCATAAATTTGTACAAAAATTTTAGACAACACAAATAATATGTATCAGATTACAAATTACTCCACCGCAATGAGAGAAGGGGACTGCGCTTGCTGTCATAGGAAAATGCGTTGTACGTTAATGCCGTTTTGATATTTGTAAATCACAAATACTCTATTTACTCCAGCTAGTTTGGCAATAAAAGCACTATTTTACTGCAAGTGATAGAAGAAAAATAATGCAAGCAATTAGATAATTTTGTAGTAAAGCTATCAATACTAAATTGAAAGACCGCTGGTGTATAAGAGAGATCCCAGAATGTTGAATTTTCCTTGTAGTAATACCAAGGATACAATTCAAGTTCTAGCCTAAGCTCTACAGTATATCCTAGCTATATAAACATTTTATTTGTTTTTAATGAATATCTCAATTGTTCGTGTTGTAACCAACTAATGAGCATAATATAATATAAATTCTAATGTTCTTTTGAATCTTCAGAGAAAAAGAAACATAAAAAAGAAAGTGAGCTTAGATAAATGCACTAGAGAGAGATATAGTCAGAGCTTTTATTTTCTTCATGTCAACAGGAAGCACATGCAGGTAAGTATATAACAAAGGTGTTACTCTGTAAACATTTGAAACGGGGGTGTTTTTAATCTCTAAAGTTGTGAATAGAAATACAAAATAATACACATATTTTTTATGATATTCCATAAGATCTTTAAAACAAATTTAAGCATCTACCACCAAATACGATAAAGAATCAACTAAACTAATAGATTTTGTAGATATTGGTATCTGCTGATTTTGCTAAGTTACACCTTGGTATATCTGCACCTTCAGTAGCGGTTACATGACTAAGACAACAAATGAAATATCAAAAGACAAATACCTTGAGATATGGCGTAAATTGCAATAGATAAGGAATTCAGAATGGAGAGACCTTTGTTTTCATTAGCGTCAAGTTTTTAGTGATTCTAGGAGAGCAAAACCAAGAGCTTCAATTTGAAGTGGTGACAGCTTGTCGAGCAAGTTCAAACGTCAGAAAAACAGCCTTTCAGTTGACGTACAAGCTGCAGGAGATGCCAACAATTTATATCGGCTTATGGAGAAGAATTGAACTCGGTGGAATGGGCTCACCCTTTACCCTTCTCCACTTAAATACAGGCTATGCTTTGTATGGTGTGGGGGACTTGAACCTTTAACCTGAGACGCAAATCCACCACCTTTTGCCACTTGAGCTATGCCCTCAATTATTTCAGTGTTAAAAGGAAAAAAATAGAGATTAAAATGAACCATGTTGAATTGAATATTGTAATTGAAAAGGTTGTAGGATCAGAAGATAATATTTGTTTGTTTTAACACAAAGTCATCTGAAGCACAAATATTTATAACCTAAGCCAATTGTTAAGATGAGAATGTGAATATGGAAGCAAGTGAGAAAAAAGTAGACACTATTTATATTCCTTTTTGTCTCATTTTAACCAACTTTATCATTATTTGAGTAAAGTTGTGAATGAGTCTTCTTCAAGCAGTAGTTGTTTCTTTTCAATAGTATGTGAATCTTGCATATGTTATGCCATTCAACAACGTTAATCTATTTCTGTGACGACACGACCCATCGTCTCCTGAGTTACTGCCCTGTTATTCCCATTTTCTGTTCCCTTATGTTTTATTATCGGTATTGGTGCGTTAGAATTTAATTGGAGTGATTTTTATTAAGAACTGAGACACTTAGTCTCTTTTAAGAAAGCTTAAGTTGGAAAAGTCAACCGGATGTTGACTTGTGAGTTGGAGGACTCGGAATTGAATTCCGATGATTCGGTTAGTTTCGGGGGATGATTTAAGGCTTAGGAGCGCAATCAGACGTAATTTTGGAGGTCTGGTGAAGAAGTTAGCCTATTTTGGCGAAGTTAGTATTTTGGCAATTTCCGGTTGATTGGTGAAATTTTGATCCGGGAGTCGGAATGGAGTTCCGAGAGTTTCAGTAGCTTCGTTAGGTGATTTTGGACATGTCTGCAAAATTTGAGGTCATTCGGACTAGTTTTGACGTATTTCGGCATCGGTTGTGGAACTTGGAAATTTAATAAGTTCTTAGGCTTGAATCCATGCATAATTGGTGATTTTGATGACATGTGATGTGATTTGAGGCCTCGACTAAGTCCGTAATGTGTTTTCAGACTTGTTGGTGCTTTTGGTTGAGGTCCCGGGGGCCTCGGGTGTGTTTCGGGTGAGTTTTGAGCGAGTACGGACACCACGGAACTTAGAAAAATGGAGGTGGCAGCAGTGGTGGCGCGGACCGCGCTCCTTCTCGCGCTGGGCGCGCGGCCGCGCATGGAAAGAACCTGCAGGGTCACTGGTCCTACTTTGGAAGCTCATATCTTTTGATATACATGGAATTTTAAGGTGATTCAAAAAACGAAGGTTGTAGCACTTCGTGTCTAGTTTCAAGAAAGATAAATAAATTAAAATTCGGACATCTGTAGCGAAAGTTATGGTCAAAAAACTAAAGCCTGTCACTGCAATTAAATTCCTGCGCGGCCGCGGCCGCGGCCATTTTTGCGCGGACCGCACTTCTTGGGCGCAGACCGCGGTCATTTTTGTGTGGTCAGCGCTGTCGGAATCCGAGGGGTATTCTATAAATACGAGGTTTTGGATTTTATTTGGTATTTTGACCTATAGAGCTCGGATTTTGGCGATTTTTCGAAGATTTTTCAAACAATTCATCAGGATAAGTGATTCTAACTCAGATTTGGTTAGAGTGCATGAATATACCATTGAATTCATCATTTAATTAGTGTTTTGAGATGAAATTTGGGAAGAACTAGGGCTTGAGTTTTGAGATTTTTAAATTGAGGATTTGGGGGGGCAAATGGACTCTGATTCTTGTGAATTTGGTATGTATAGACTCGTAGCGAGATAAGCAATATTTTGATGTAAAAATTTCTGGATTTAGAGACGTGAGCCCGGGGCTCGTGTTTCGGTAATTTCGGGAATTATGCCCGAATTTGATTGTTTTCGTTGGGTATTGTTCTCTTAGCATATTGTGATGTATTCTCTCTGAACTTGGGCAGATTCATCGCACGAGGAGGAAAATTCGAGAGGTAAGGGCATAGCGAGCTAGACTTTTGGCCGTCTTGTGGTGAGTAATACTTGTAAATGATGTCCTGAGGGTTTGAAACCCCGGATTTGCACATCATAGTGTTGTATTGTGGTGACTTGCACGCCAGGCATGAGCGTGGGGTAGAGCACCATTGGGGATTGTGACTTGGTCCGTCCCGGTTGTGGATTTTTACTACGTAATTGATTGAAACTTGCTAGATGCTATCTTGAATTGGGCTGATTGTCATGTTTTGGGCTTCGTGCCGGTTATATAAACCCTGTAGGGGTTATTATCACTGTTTTCACGGCACTTAGCTTATTAAATGATTTCAGTCCTGAGTTAAACACTATTTTGAAATGTGCAGTCATATTGCTAAAGTTTAAAGACTTAAATTGCATTTTTCTGATATTTTGAGTTAAAAGCTATTACTTGACATTGCCCGAGTGGCTCATTTGCATGTTCTGGACTGAGGATGGATCAGGTTGCACGCTGTAGCAATGCTATGATGATATTGTGCTTGGGCGGTAGGAGCCCCTCCGGAGTATGTACACACCCCCAGTGAGCGCGGGTACCCAAATGGATCGGGTTGCGCGCCGCATCGGTCATTTGCATTGCATTGCATTCATGCATTGGTTCTTGTTTGCACTACGTGGCATGACATTTAGCACTCACATATCATTGGCATACATGTTATTACTTGCCTTGTTGACCAGATACCTTGGTGTTATTTGTTAAAGGAGTGTTGTGCCCGAGTGGCTGACTTATGTACGAACTTGCACTATCTGATATTGCATTCATATGCTTGACTGTTGGAAAAAGGATATTTTTAAAAGAGGTTTTTAAACTGAGCCAGATATTTTCTAAAGGATTTTTATGGTTTTGCTGTTTTTTTTTTAAAAGGGTTGTACTGTCCTATATAGCATGGTGGAGTGCCCTTACGTGATTTCTTTCCTCTCAGTTATTATTTAATCTCACTCCACTGCCTGCACCTCGCGTGCAGTTGCAGGTATTGTTCACCCGGTAGCGGGTTGTTAGCGGATTGAAGGTATTATTGTTGTAGCTGAGCAAGGTGACCACCAGCGTTCGCGGCACAAGACTTCATCTTGAATTTCAGATTTCATTTTATACATGTATATGACCCTATAGTTGTGTTCTTACTTCTTAGATGCTCGTGACTTGTGACACACCGGTCGGGTTGAGTTGGGTTGCAGATATCAGTTGTTATATCGTTAAGCTATATTATTCTATTCATTTATGTTTAATAACTGTTAAAGAAACAAATTGGGTTAGTTGGTTGGCCTTGTCTTCACGAGAGGCGCCATCACGACCGGGTATGAAAATTGGGTCGTGACAAGTTGGTATTAGAGCCTAGGTTACTAGGTCTCACGAGTCATGAGCAGGTTTAGTAGAGTCTTGCGGATAGGTACGGAGACGTCTGTATTTATCCTTGAGAGGCTGCAAAACCTTTAAGAAAAACTTCACTTTCTTGGAATTGTTATCGTGCTTACTTGATTCAGCTTGAGATATAACTCTTGAAATTCCTTCCACACGTCTGTATGCACACATGAGTGCTCAGTATTATATGTGCCTTGATGGTTTGTGATTCCCCGATCGAGGGGCGAGATGTGATCTTCGTGAGTATGTTGGGCCCGTCTAGAGGACTTGAGGAGGGATTTTTGCCTATGGCTTGAGCACCGAGGTGCTGAGTGTGTGAGCAAGTATTTTGAACTTATATGTTCAGTATTGTCCCTATTAGCCGGAATGGAGGTTGGATATCCATGTGATGAGTATGTTAGTACTGCGAGATGTATCCACGTGATCTTGGTAGTGACGAAGGAGTCTGCTGGATAATAGAGGAACTCTTAAGTGTTCGTTTCCTATTGTGATCTTTTGTGTAGCCCCGAGTTATGGGCGCGTGAAGAATATTTTTGCATCTACTAGTTGGAAAGTTAAGTGCAATACTTGTGGCGGTATGAGTTCAGACTCAGGAAGACTAAATTGGCTGTATTATGTATATGATGGTGGAAGATGTGCTGAAATACTAAATCGAGGCGAAGCAGGTTGGTTACCTCCTGTGGAGTGTTCTTAAGTGGTATGATCCTTATATGTACGTTAGAAGATCCCATATGTAGTTGAAAGGTACGTGTTGTAATTTGAAAAAAAATTGGGTCGCTTGAGAGAGTGGACTCAGCTGATGTAGGGATGAATGCGAGGTTTGCAGAGGATTTCAATACCAGATGAACTGTGTTTTCATAAACTAGTAGATGATTTGAGTTTAATATTACTATAATATTGTGGCATCATTAGAGTAAAAGTATTATGGGTTATTGAATGTGTCCTGATAGATGGCTTCGAGCCAAGTTGGGGAGTTTGCTACTGATTAGCTGGTTGCACGATTATGTGCTATGTTGGTTCCATTTCGAGGTTTGCTGGCGAATCAGTTCTGGTTGCTGAAGTTGTGCCGAGGATGGCACGTGTGAAGGAAAATTTTATAAAGGTTATACGATGCTTCATAGATGTGTGAAAATAATAGAATGTCTTGAGGTGTTGCTGGTAAAGAATGCTCAGTGTATAGATAAGGAAGATGGTTTTTGGTATTGGTATGAGATCATGTTCTACGGTGTCAGAGTGCTAATAAGGCACGAGTAGTTCTGTTCGTTAAGTTAGATAATTTACAGTTGTTTAAGGGTGAATGACTCTCGAGAATGGTTTTATTGTGTTCAATATTTGGCATGTAATAATCAGGTGTCTTAAGGTTGTGTATGTAGCTAGGGACTGTGTTTTCATTTAGAAAAGATCAAGACTTGTGGTAATTTATGTAATTATGGGATTCTATGTATCTGTATCTGGAAAGTAATGGTAACGAATTCAAATTCGCATGAAGTTCTTCAAGTAAAGTATTCTGGAATGCGGTATTTCTGGGAAGCGTTGGGAGAGTATTCGGTGGCCTATGGGGCTTAGACAGTGTGGTCCTAGGTGCGAGTCTCGTTTGGTAACCCTGGATTGAGGCATTGTGATGCTACAGCGAGGGAGAAATATAAAGTGGATGATAACAAAAAAATAAAAAGAAATTAGACAAATGGAGTAGCTGGTGTCACACCTCCTTTTGGTGCTACCTCACCCCGCGAAGGGCGTGGTAAAGGGAGTTTTTTCCAATTAAAGGACAATCGAAACGGGATTTATTATTAAGATTCAGAGTCGCCACTTGGGAGATTAATGGTGTCCCAAGTCACCGGTTGAATCCCGAATCGAGGAAAAGATTGACTCTGTATTACAGTCCGCGGTCCAGAAATCCGGATAAGGAATTCTGTTAACCCGGGAGAAGGTGTTAGGCATTCCC
>MU782352.1:347284-363723 GCA_026770625.1 Nicotiana glauca | reverse complement strand
GAAGTGATAAGCTTCTTCAGGAGGCTTATTTCCAATAGAGTACTAAATAGATAAACATATTTACGGCGGAGTCCCATATGGATAAGCTTCTTCAGGAAGCTTATTTACAACGAAGTACTAAATAAACATCCATAATATAATATATTTATAACAACTATTTATTTGTTCTAGCATTTTCACATATATCCACTTTTGGGCCGCCATTAAAGTCATACTCAGATAGCACAAAAACTGCAGAACTTACTCGTCGAGATCTGAAGTTCTTCTATCTCTTCAATGTAATTTCAAAATTCGGATCTAGTATTCTTCTATATTTTGAATGCAACTTCAGAAAATCGCATATTAAGTTATCTCTTCAATGCAACTTTACAATTGGCTTTGAAACTCTTCTATCTTTCCAATGCAACTTCAGCAGAAAAAAAAGGCCAAAATTTCACGGTATAGCCAGTTTTTTGACTGGTCAATTAAAAATAGCCAGCGTTTATCAAGTCAATGAAAAATAGCCACCGTTATGATGTAATAGAGACCGCTCCAGCATAATATACTAGAGTTCGGTGCACTTGTGTATGACCTCCAGCATATTATGCTGGACCAGTATACTTTGCTGGCTCCAGTATAATATACTGGAGACTGGAGCACTGGTGATCCAAACTCCAGTATATTATACTGGACTATTATACTTGCTGGAACTCCAGTATATTGTGCTGGAGTTCTAGTGTATTTATGCTGGAACTCCATCATATTATGCTGGAGCTCCAACATACTATCCTGGAACTTCAGTATAATATGCTGGAGTTCAAGTATACTTATGCTGGAACTCCAGCATAATATAATGGAGTATTTTTCGGGTTTTGAACAGTGTTTTCGCTCAAATTTATCTTTACATAAAAATTGGCTAAATTTCGATTACTTTTGAAATTGAGCTATTTTTGAACGGCCAGTTGCAAATCTGGCTATTTTTAAAAATATCCCAAAAAATGGGATCTTAAGTTGTTCTATCTCTTCAATTCAATTGCAAAAAATTCGGATCTTAAGTAGTTTTATTTTTTCAATGCAACTTCAGATGACGTTAAGTTCTAAAGTATAAACTTGTTCTTTCTAAAGTATAAACTTGTTCTTCAAATTTCAAATTTAACACATGTTTCAACGTCCAAATCTACTCTGAATGAGCTCAAATTTGAAACATAACTTTCAAATATAATAAAAAATAAAGCCGAACTATTAAACTGTCAAAATAACAACAACTTTAATAAATTCATTTCTAAAAAGAAGAAGGAAACCTAAGTACAATCTACATTGGTATTTTGCAACTAAGAATAAGAAGAAACAACCAAATGGCTATTGGATAGATAGGACATGAATACGAGAAGAAGAAGCAGAAAAGAAGCTCGTGGATACATGGACATAATACAGAGAAAAAGAAAGCAGTAGTAGAGAGAAGAAAAAAACATATATGAAGTTACCCAAAAATTCGGTATCAGGTAAACTTTTTTAAGAAAGTGCGTACAACTTAAATGAGGGTGACCAAATAGAGTATCCCGTAAAAAATTTACACTAGTATACTAGTTTACATATGATTATATATGTATATGTATATATATAATGCATTTATCGATTATTTTTAATTTAAGTAATTAAATAGGCAGCTATTTAAGTTAATTAGTCTAAGGCTACACGCGTTGCACGTGTACCTTACAATGAGTTTATATCTTCTTAAAATTGCATAAATATTATTAAGTAATATATGTGAGATATAAATATGTAAAATAAAGATTAAACAAAATTTTAAATCTCTGAATATGAAGAAGGTTAATGATATTTAACTGACTAAACAAATAATTGTACTTACTTTTTATTCTATGTTTATTCACTTGTTTTAAATATAAAGTGTACCTTCGATGGCATGGAACGTGTTGTAATTTACTTTTAATTTTATTAGTCAATTGTTTTCTAAAAGTATTCGTAAAATTTCTTACAAAATAAGAAAAGGTAAAAAAGAAAACATTCATAGAGTTCTTAACATAAATAACAAAAGAAAATATGCATCTAATAAAGAATCATTAGTTATTTTAGGTATGAACATCTTGTATTTAAAGGTTTTATTATATTGCCTAACAAAGAGAAATTTCAATTTAAGGAAGGCCCTAAATATTAGGCCAAGTATATTAATGAGAATTAATTTTCAAATCCTAAATAGTAGGAAGGTAACCTAAAATAAATTTTGTCCAATAAAAACTCTATTTTTAAAGAGTAAAAAAGGCAAACGATATTTCGCTAAGGGCCTTTGTCAAAACTCTAATTTTACGGTACGCGCTTTGCGGGTGTATTCTATTTCAGTGAGTATACAATTATAAAAACTAACGTGATTATTATTAAATAATATACTTGAGTTATTGAACAAAAATTAAACATATTAGCTCTTAATAATGAATGTTGATCCAATTTAGCTTGTTCACTAAATGAAGAAATCTTGTTCAATAAAAGCTTATTGTGAGAACTTTTGAATATATTATGAAAAGTATTATTAATTTTGTTACCTAATAGCTAATACTAAAAATAATTAACAAATTAATACTATAATATAATTAATTTTGCTCAATTTTTAATTTCTGTCACCACTAGTTCTCTTCTTACGGAAATAAATTTGTGTAACTTAAGAGTTTGATCAACTTGAAAAATAACTTTACTAACATGAGATTTTGAAAAAGAATTATATTTGGATTCTTTTGCTAATTAATTAATTCAAAGAGTTGATTATTTATTCTTAACATTAAAAAAGTAATTTATTTATTTTTTTGCATTGGGGATTTTTACTTTTATAATAATAGAGAAAATATGATAATTTTTGAAATCCTTTGCTATTCAATTAATACTTTTCTTTTCATTATTTTTATGTAATATTTAAAAATTATATTTAATAATTAAAAATTTATTAAGTATAAACCTCTCACTATCCCTTCGAATTCTAAGTTGCCTATAAAGAGAATGAATGCCATAAACATATTTCAAAGGGATTGCCGTAAGAAAACAGAATCCTAGTTCTCCCGGACAATATTTATTTTGAAATCCTAAATATTAAACTTTCTACTAATTTTAAAAGGAAAGATTTCAAACCAAAAGTTTAGTTATGAATCCTACATACTTCAAATAAGGAAAGATTTAATAAATAGTATATTTGATTTGATTTGAAAGATCTCCATATTAGGAAAATATTTAAATTACTATTTTATCTAGTGTGAACTCTATTTTTAAAGGGCAAAAAAAGACGAACGACATTTCGCTAAAGGTCTTCGTACTTTTAATATAGTTATATTATATATATATAATAGATACAGATTCTTCAAATGATTTCACCACATCAAAGCCCACTTAGTGCTTCTCCGACCCTTGCACTATTTTTTTTACACCAAAATGGTGCAATGTAACTCCAACCCATTATACTATTTTTTACACCAAAAAAGTATATTCCCTTTATAATCTTCTATCTCTTCTATATTATATTATTATTTTTAGAAAACAAATCATGTTTTTCTTATTACATATTTATCCCATATAGTAATGATTCTTTCTTATATAACCATTTAATATAAAATTATTTTATATCTTTAGTTTTTAAATAAATATAAATTATAAGCAAATATTATACATTATACATACTAATGTAAAATTCAAATAAAGATAAAATCGTTGATAATCAATGAACATTGTGTTATTTATTAACAACATATTATATTTCAGTTTTGTACTTTTCATTTCTTTTATGGTTATATATTTTATAAAATTATAATTTATAATAAAATTAACTTAAAATTTTATATAAAATAAAATATACAAAAATTAAAATATAAATTAATTTTATAAAGATATTAAATAAAAACTATAGTTAATTACAAAATTATAATATGTTAAATTAAAAATATTATATGGTAAAAGATAATATTAAAATAATAGTGAATAGTAATAGTGTTGATAAATAGTGTTACACCAAAAATTCACATACCAAAATAGTGTAAGAAATGATGTTAGGTTGGAGTAAAAATACCAAATCTTATACTACTAAAATAGTGGTTGATGTCAAAACTGGTGCTAGGTTGTAGATAGTCTAAGAGCCCGTTTGGACATACAAAATTTTTGCTTTTTTTTTTTTCAAAAAAAATTTGAAAACAATGTTTGGACATACAATTCTTATCATTTTTTCCTTTTTCACTTGAAAATCTAAATTTGAAAAAGTGATTCTCACCACATTTTCAATTGAAAATGCGAATTTTCTAGTTTTTAGTTTTACAAATTTACACCATATTTCTAAACAATAGTATTTTGATTGTTTATGATATATCTTTTGTTGATTTTTTTGGGCTACTACTTCTTTTTCTTTGTAACATATGCATCTTTTTGATTCCTT
Organism: Nicotiana glauca; assembly: GCA_026770625.1. NCBI lineage: Eukaryota > Viridiplantae > Streptophyta > Magnoliopsida > Solanales > Solanaceae > Nicotiana > Nicotiana glauca. The sequence goes on along the minus strand of MU782352.1, from coordinate 359,321 downwards.
TGGCTAATAATATTCACTTATTTCATAAAAAAAGTAGCATTTTGATTGTTTATTTCAGGTAGGATAATCAAATTGGGGTGGTTTCGATATTTTTTACAAGTTGTAGAATATTAATCATGTTTGATGGTTTTGAAAAAAAAAAAGACATCCAAATATGTTGCAAAAGTTATAACCAAACACAATTTCATCTTCAATTCAAATTTTATTGAAATTCCAAATTTTTTTTTTGGGAATCATGTCCAAATGCCTACTAAGCTCCTGTTTGGCCATAGGTTTTGGCAATTTTTTTTTAAATTTTTTTTGAAAACATTGTTTGTTCATAGATTAATGATCTATTTTTGAAAATTTTCTGAAATTATTTTTCAAGTTTCCAAAATCTAGTTTAGGGTAATTTTTGGGTGAAACTTGTTCTACCACGCACAAAACTTCAAATCTTTTTCAAATAAAATGCATATCCAAACATAATTTCAACTTTCAAAAATTATTTTTTAAAACTATTTCAAAAATTATTTTTTCAAATTCCAACCAAATCTATGTCCAAAGCTAGTTTAGATCAACGAATCCAAAAGAATCTATGAACTAACCCTCTTGGCCCATACCCTCATAGTTGAGACACTGTCAACAAGGGTATAGCTGTAGGAGAAAGAACTTTCTAGAAGCGCTAGTATACCTCTAGACAAATCTAGGACCACTCGAACCCTCGGTTCAGTCAAAAAAAAAAAAAAAAGGAAAAAAGAAGTCATTTTTAGTAATTATAAAATCAAAAATTCTACACAAACCCCTATTCTCTTGTTCCTCTTTATTGCTCTCCTTTAAACCCCTTCTATTTTGTATCTGTATACTCCGTTTGCCTCATCAAATAATCAATCGCGCACATTGGAACATAGATTCCAGAAGATTCTATACTTCGTCTTCAAGGTATTCTTTAAATCACGAAACTCTGATTCCCTCTATCACAATTTGCAGATCTATGATTTCTGTTTTTTCTACTTTTATGAATTTGTTACAACCGATTGCTTGACTATTCGTTGGCTTCAAATTTTAGCTAGAGATGATGTATCATTGGTTAGATTTGACGTATTCCCTTTTGAATCGCATGCTGCATAATCTATTTGCTAGGAGTTAACTAGCTTTGCTGTCTGGTGATGCAGACTGTTGTATAGCTTCATGAAAGGCTTTATGATTGGTATAAAATTTGTGTCTTTGTCCATCTAATTCCTGCATTGTTGGTTGCTATTATGAAATCTGTAATCTGTTTTAGAAAATTAGAAAAGAACCGACAGTAATTCCTATCTGCCAAATCCTTGGTAGGCAGAGTTACTCGATACCCTGGAAGATAGCAGGTACCTCGGGTGTGCTCAAGTTGGTTCGGAGACCAGCATCATAATAAAAAAAGAACAAATGATAAAGAAATGAAGTAACATAGTGAAGTTTATTGTCAAAGGTGCAAGATTGAAAATGGGAGGATAGCAAATTACTTAGGCTTGAAAAAGCGGTGAATGTTCGACCCAAATGTGGGAAGTGAAGCTTAGATGGTTCGGAACATTTAAAGAGGAGAGGCACAGATGTCCCAGTAACGAGGTGTAAGAGGTTGGGCTTGGTGGGTCTGAGGAGAAGTAGATGTAGGCCAAAGAAGTATTCGGGAGATATGATTAGGTAGGACATGGTGTTGCTTCTGCTTACCGAGGACAATGACACTTGATAGGAGGATGTGGAGGTCGAGAATTAGGGTAGAGGGTGAGTAGGTACTCATGCGTTTTTTGTCCATACTAGTAGTATTAGTGTTAGTCATGTACTTATTTTTTTTATTTCTATCACTGCCTGCTGTTTCTTTCAATTCTATTTTCTTGTTATCTTGCTGGTGTTATGGTGCTACTGCATTTTTCATCTTTCTTTGAGCCGAGTGTCTATCGGGAACAACCTCTCTACCCTCCCTACCTTCTCAAGATTGGTGTACACACTACCCTTCCAGACACCACTTGTGGGGTTACACTAGTTTTTTTGTTTTTGTTTTTTTGTTGTTGTAGATAAAGCAGTGATTGTAATTTATTAGGTAGCCACTAGCCAGTCTTCAATAAATCTTCAATTCAATCTATTCTTAATATTGAAGATTCTTTTCGGGGAAAACTGCATTCTAGAGAGTACTTTATTTGTGAAGGCCGAGTTTGGGCGTGTTTGTTGTATTCCTAGGACCTAGATAGTAGTTTCAAAAATTCGTGTTCCTGTTGGTTCTTTACCAATTGAGTCCCGGCTTGTTGGTATGCGGACAAGCTCATATGGAAAGTTTCCTTCGCTGGAAAATTATATTGAAATCATACTTGAACTTTGGATACAGGGCAAATTAGGGAAAAACATTCTTGAACTTTGAGTCCTTGTTACTTTAGTTTGTTGATGTTTTGGGTTGCGCAGCCAACTTATATTGCTCTCTTCAGTGTATCGATAATTAACACATAGTGTAATTGCATTCCAATAAAACCCAGCCATGAGCGATTAGGTTTCTTAGCTCTTTTATGGAAAAGTAATCAGTTTTTCATGTTGATTTGTATAAAGTGCATCTGGTGTTCTTTTGATGTTGTCCAGGTACTTACGTTTATTGTTGGATATTGAGTAATTTCAGCCAACAACATGAGCGTGGTTGGTTTTGACTTTGGGAACGAGAGTGGCGTTGTCGCGGTTGCAAGGCAGAGAGGTATTGATGTCGTACTTAATGACGAATCAAAAAGGGAAACGCCAGCTATAGTCTGCTTTGGAGAGAAGCAACGGTTTCTCGGGATTGCTGGTGCAGCGTCAAGTATGATGAACCCAAAGAATACCATTTCACAGATAAAGAGGTTAATAGGGCGGCAATTTTCTGATCCCGAGCTGCAAAGAGATCTTAAGGCACTGCCCTTTTCAGTAACTGAAGGACCTGATGGATATCCTCTCATACATGCACGATATTTGGGGGAAATGAGAACATTTACACCTACCCAGGTTCTTGGAATGGTGTTTTCGGATCTCAAAACTATAGCAGAGAAGAATCTCAATGCAGCAGTAGTTGATTGCTGCATAGGAATTCCCATTTATTTCACTGATCTTCAGAGAAGAGCTGTAATGGATGCAGCCACCATCGCTGGCTTGCACCCTTTGCATCTAATTCATGAGACAACAGCTACTGCATTGGCATATGGTATTTACAAGACAGATTTACCTGAAAATGACCCACTGAATGTTGCTTTTATTGATGTTGGACATGCAAGCTTGCAAGTTTGTATTGCCGGCTTCAAGAAAGGGCAGTTGAAGATATTGGCTCATTCATTTGACAGAAATCTTGGTGGGAGGGATTTTGATGAAGCTCTTTTCCAACATTTTGCTGCAAAATTCAAGGAAGAATACAAAATCGATGTTTTCCAAAATGCTAGGGCATGCATTAGACTTCGAGCTGCTTGTGAAAAGTTGAAAAAGGTTCTCAGTGCAAACCCTGAGGCACCTTTGAATATAGAGTGTTTAATGGATGAGAAGGATGTCAAAGGATTTATCAAGAGGGAGGAGTTTGAGCAGATCAGCATACCTATACTGGAGAGAGTGAAGAAACCACTGGAGAAAGCTCTTGCCGAAGCTGGGCTCACTATTGAGGCCATTCATGCAGTTGAGGTTGTTGGGTCAAGCTCTCGAGTTCCTGCAATTATGAGGATTTTGACTGAGTTCTTCGGTAAGGAACCGAGGCGCACCATGAATGCAAGTGAATGTGTTGCCAAAGGATGTGCATTGCAATGCGCTATTCTCAGTCCCACCTTCAAAGTGCGAGAATTCCAGGTAACTTGTCAGCTTTGCATTCTCTTGATTGATATGTTTTTCCATGGTCATATTGGCCTCAGGGCTTTCAACTTCTTAGTCTGTTGCAATGTCGTTGATAATACTTATATTTGAGTGGACACATCTAGTAGAATGTAGACTTATTTAGTTGTATGTGGGGAAAAAATTGTTTTGATCTTTTCTTCATTTATTTTGCTGTCTGAGTGGGACCTAATTTTTGGTTGGCTTGAATCAAAGCATGAAAGTGAGGTAATTAACGACAAGGTGTACTAATAAAAAAAGGTAATGAATGAAGAAGTGGGAGGTAGAAGATATTGTCTCCTTGAAGGATGAAGGAAATGCAAGATTTATTACAGAATGACCAAGATTTTTATTGAAGTGAATGTCAATTATGGTATTATTAACCTTTGATAGACTATTATGTTACTACTGCACATCTGGCTCCAAGCAGAATAACTTAAGGTGATTTATAAGTGTAATAACTGTACTAATAGTTATCGTTGGCTGATTGAAGGTCAATGAGAGCTTCCCTTTCCCAATTGCATTGTCGTGGAAGGGGCCTGCTCCAGATGCACAAAATGAAGCTTTAGAGAATCATCAGAGCACGATTGTTTTCCCCAAGGGGAATCCGATACCCAGTGTGAAAGCTCTGACATTCTATAGATCTGGCACGTTTACAATAGATGTACAGTATGCTGATGTCAGTGAACTTCAGGCGCCAGCAAAGATCAGTACTTACACGGTATTTCATAGGTTCACTAACTAATTAGATCCGCTTTTCATCTATTAAAATAAATTTAAAATGGATCCTGTGGTTTCAGGTGAGTCCTTGGCTCACTTTGGGTTTTCTTTGATCTTCTTGACAGATCGGACCATTTCAATCTGCAAAGGGTGAAAGGGCCAAACTAAAAGTTAAAGTACGCCTAAACCTGCATGGTATTGTCTCGGTTGATTCTGCCACTGTAAGTCCAAGAATTTGTGGTTTCTTCTCGTTTTTCCTTTTTATGTGGCAATTATTTTGCGAATGGCGAGACTATCATCTAATCTTATGGTTTTGGTCCGTAATTTAGCTTTTGGACGAAGAAGAGGTGGAAGTCCCAGTGGTGAAAGAGGCGGTTAAGCAACCTGCCAAAATGGAAACAGATGAAGCTTCTGGTGATGCTGCTCCTTCAACTACAGCAGAATCTGACATAAATATGCAAGATGCTAAAGGAGCCGGAGATGCTTCAGGGGCTGAGAATGGTGGTCCAGAATCTGGAGACAAACCTGTCAAGATGGAAACAGATGCTAAGGTAACACAGCATTGTTTCATCTCTTCTCATTACTGCTTGAGCTAGTTTATATTTCCTATCAGTCATTTGGGTTTTAATCAAACTATGCATTCATTCAAGTCGCGGGATTTGTTTATGCATTTACTATTAAGAACGCATGGATGGGCAGGTGTTTACCTATATTTTAATTCTTGAAATGAATCAGTGTAGTGCTTTTTTCGCTTAATTAATGTTGGGTAAGTTATATTTTTCTTCTGCTTCAGTGTATTACCTCAAAGATACCAGTGAAGCTTAGCATTTATTGTTTTCATTTTTCTTGCAGGTTGAAACCCCTAAGAAAAAGGTCAAAAAGACATCTGTACCAGTGACTGAGACTGTTTATGGAGCAATGGCAGCTGCTGATGTTCAGAAGGCTGTTGAGAAAGAGTTTGAAATGGCTCTTCAGGACCGTGTTATGGAAGAGACAAAGGACAAGAAGAATGCTGTTGAGGCCTATGTTTATGACATGAGGAATAAGGTATTTGTTGGCCTTATGGTAGTTGTATGAAAACATTTGATGTGTTACTGACAGGTCTCCCCTTCTAAATATATCCAGCTTTCAGATAAATATCAAGAGTTTGTAATTGATTCAGAAAGAGAGCAATTTATTGCTAAACTTCAAGAAGTGGAAGATTGGTTGTATGAAGATGGAGAGGATGAAACTAAGGGTGTTTATATTGCCAAACTTGAGGAGCTTAAAAAGGTTGGTGTTTCTTGAATATCCTATTTCCCTTGTCCTTTTGGCATGTATGGTGCTGATTTTGTGTGGCGAATCTGCAGCAAGGTGACCCGATTGAGCAACGGTACAAGGAGTACACGGAGAGGGGGTCCGTAATTGATCAATTTGTTTATTGCATAAATAGTTACAGAGAGGCAGCAATGTCAAATGATCCTAAGTTTGATCACATTGATTTAGCTGAGAAGCAGAAGGTGTGAACATATCTGCTTAATCTTTGCTACTTTTGTTTTCTTTTGTCATATGCTCGCCCTTCTTCTTCCTGAAAATGTGTTTTGATGCTTATGTTTCTCTTGCACTTCCTAGGTTTTGAACGAGTGTGTCGAAGCCGAGGCTTGGTTTAGAGAGAAAAAGCAGCAGCAGGATGCTCTTCCAAAATATGCCAATCCTGTTCTTCTGTCGGCTGATGTTAGGAAGAAAGCAGAGGCACTTGATAGGTACTGTTGACTACAGAATCTATTTTGCTATCAGTTTGAAACTATAAATATTTTTGGCTAATTGTACTGCAAATTATTGGTTGGCTAGTTGCTATGTCTGTCTGCATAGGACCGGCCTTCTTTTCTTTTCCTTCCTTTTCCTTGCTTTGCTCTGCCGATTTGTCATTTTTGAGGTACTTTCTATCTTTACAGGGTTTGTAGGCCTATAATGACAAAGCCTAAGCCTAAGCCGGCAAAGCCAGCAACTCCTGAAACACCATCATCTCAATTTCCTCAAGGAGGTGAGCAACAACCACAGACTGCAGAGAGCCCTAATTCAGGAAATGCAAATGCAACTGAGGGTGCCAGTCCTGGAAGTGAAGTACCACCTGCTGCTGAGCCAATGGATACGGACAAATCTGAGACTGCGCCAAGTTTTTCATGAGTTAGTGGTTTGATCCTTCAAATATTTTGCGGAAGGCAAAAACTTGGTTCTTTGTATTACTTCTTGCATTGTAACCTTGTCTTTTTAAAGGATCTACGCCGATCAACATTTTGTCATTAGGTGGTTGTGATCAATTTCGTCAATCCATGTGGCCGGTCAAGTTATATTATTGATACCGACTCTCTAAAATCCTGTTATTCAGAGGGGTTTAAAGAAATTCAATTTCTGTTGTTTTCTCCCACATATCTCTTCAGTAAATGAGGTTTGCTGAGTCATGTTTTGTCCTTATAGCAAGAATATATTCACACTTTACCATTTTTCTTCAATATTGTCTCGTTGGAAATGGCGTGGAGGAAGAGTGAGCTTATACTTGCACGTAATATGATAATCAACTTGTACCCGTTCAGGAAGTGTAGCAGGCTCATCATTATCAAGGAATGTGATTTACCAAATACTCCCTCCGATCCAAAATAAGTAATTTTTTGACCTTTTTTTTGTGGTTCAAAATAAGTGATTTTTTCAGATTTCAAGAACGAATTAATTATTTTTTTCCTACATGGTAAATTTCTTAGTCTGAGTGAAAATATCTAAAAAATTACTTATTTTGGACCGGAGGGAGTATCATGTTATCTCCTGGCAGTGTTTGAAGGTCGTGCAAGAATGATCGAGAGTGGACAACTAAATCAAGCGACTTCCTCAGGATGTAAAGCAACTTCCTCCTTATGTTGGGCAATACTCCAAACAAGAAAGATCTGTTTGGATCTTGGTTTATAACGTGTCATTTTATTCCTTTTGACTTTGGATCTCTGTATAAACGATAGCGTGCAGAGGTGGACATCAATCAGTCTATCCTACCTAAATAATGGTTGTGCTCTTTTTATTCGTTTTGGGAATGAGCAAAGACCAATTCTGAATTAGTAGGTGTTGGTTTCTCTAATCAGTTTTGTGAATTTGGCTTTATGTGAGCCAGATTGTGCACATCCTAGAGGACTGTAGCGTAACCAATGTGCCCTATTTGGGTGCCCCTTTTAATCTGTACTCGCGTTGTCTTTCTATTTGCACTCATACCCATTTTTTGTTAAAAGCCATTTGAAAAGACTATTTTATCCTTTTTTATTAAAAGACTACTTTCTCTCCAAGTATATGCTAGTGCTCTACTGTTTCTTCCGTTATTCGCGTTTTTTCGATTTGCTCTTCTCAGAAATCAAACGGTTTTCGTCGTTCTTTCGAATTTTCAACTGCTAGTCGTCGTTGTTCCCATATTACAATTTAATCACAGGTACATTGCATTAACTTTCTGGGTTTTGTTTTATGATTTAATTTCTGGTTTTGGGTTTTGATATTCAAGTATTTATGATAGAGTTTAGTTTGATAGGTTGTTCATGTTGTTAATGTAATTTTTATAAATTCTTCTGTGATTCGACGTTCAAATTTTTAAAAATTTTCAGAGTTAAACGGATGATAATGATTCTTTAGGATAAGAGCTGAAGTTTTTTTTTCATGTTTTGGCATTATTTTTAGATTTGAATTTGTGTTTTAGTTTTTTGGCTGAATGTTTTGTGCTTGCCGAAGTTTTTAGTGCAATATGATTTTTTAGTTTAGCCAGTGTATGTGGAAAACTTCAGTCTTCTGCTGAAGTTTATGAGTAATAACAAAAAAACTTCAGCTGCTTGGCTGAAGTTTTTTTGGTGCAATATCATTTTTTAATTTAACCAGTGTAGGAAGAAAACTGCCTGAAGTTTTTAAGTAATAAATAAAAAAATTCAGCTTTAGGCCGAAGTTCTTTTAGTGCAATATGATTTTTTTAATTTAGCCAGTGTATGTGGAAAACTTCAGCCTCCTGCTGAAGTTTTTGAGTAATAACAAAATAACTTCAGCTGCTTGGCCGAAGTTTTTACAAAAAAACTAAATCACTTAGGCATCTTCTGCTGAAGTTTTTTTGGAAAAAGATGTATCACATAATTAATCAATTCTGCAAAGAAAACTTCAGCTTATAACTGCTAAAGTTTTTAAAGATAACCTTAATCACTTCAGCATATTAGTTGAAGTCTTTTTATCATGGTGACTCATAAATGCGGGGGAAAAATACTTCAGCAGGTAAGTGTTGAAGATTTTAGAAATGAACTAAAAAACTTCAGTATGATGAAATATATAACTTCAGCTGGTTGGCAGAAGTTTTTTTTAGTGCATTATGATTTTTTTAAATTAGGCAGTGTAGGTGGAAAACTTCAGGCTCCTTCTGAAGTTTTTAAGTAATAAATAAAAAACATTAGCTGCTAGGCCGAAGTTTTTTTTAGTGCAATATGATTTTTTTAATTTAGCCAGTGTATGTGGAAAACTTCAGCCTCCTGCTGAAGTTTTTGAGTAATAACAAAAAAACTTCAGCTGCTTGGCCGAAGTTTTTTTAGTGCAATATCATTTTTTTAATTTAGCCAGTGTAGGAGGAAAACTTCAGGCTCCTGCTGAAGTTTTTGAGTAATAAGAAAAAAACTTCAGCTGTTAGGCCGAAATTTTTTTAGTGCAATATGATTTTTTTAATTTAGTCAGTGTATGTGGAAAACTTCAGCCTCCTGCTGAAGTTTTTGAGTAATAACAAAAAAACTTCAGCTGCTTGGCCAAAGTTTTTTTTAGTGCAATATTATTTTTTTAATTTAGCAAGTGTATGTGGAAAACTTCAGCCTCCTGCTGAAGTTTTTGAGTAATAACAAAAAAACTTCAGCTACTTGGCCGAAGTTTTTTTAGTGCAATATTATTTTTTTAATTTAACCAGTGTAGGAGGAAAACTGCCTGAAATTTTTAAGTAATAAATAAAAAACTTCAGCTGTTAGGCCGAAGTTCTTTTAGTGCAATATAATTTTTTTAATTTAGCCAGTGTATGTGAAAAACTTCAGCCTCCTGCTGAAGTTTTTGAGTAATAAAAAAAAAACTTCAGCTGTTTGGCCGAAGTTTTTTTAGTGCAATATTATTTTTTTAATTTAGCCAGTGTAGGAGGAAAACTTCAGGCTCCTGCTGAAGTTTTTGATTAATAAGAAAAAAACTTCAGCTGTTAGGCCGATGTTTTCTTTAGTGCAATATGATTCTTTTAATTTAGCCAGTGTATGTGGAAAATTTCAGCCTCCTGCTGAAGTTTTTGAGTAATAACAAAAAAAACTTCAGCTGCTTGGCCGAAGTTTTTTTAGTGCAATATTATTTTTTTAATTTAGCCAGTGTATGTGGAAAACTTCAGCTTCTTGCTGAAGTTTTTGAGTAATAACAAAAAAACTTCAGCTGCTTGGCCGAAGTTTTTTTAGTGCAACATTATTTTTTTAATTTAGCCAGTGTATGTGGAAAACTTCAGCTTCTTGCTGAAGTTTTTGAGTAATAACAAAAAAACTTCAGCTGCTTGGCCGAAGTTTTTTTAGTGCAATATCATTTTTTAATTTAGCCAAGCTCCTTCTGAAGTTTTAAATAATAAATTAAAACCTTTAGTTGAAGTTTTTGTTTTATACCTGTCGAACTTAAGCCTTCTTAGGTGTTGAAGTTTTAAATGATTTTTTTGATAATGTCCTGATGTTATTATTTGTATCTTTTACTTTTTTTTGACACATGGCTCCTAAAGCACCTAAAGATCCTAAAGTAGCTAAAGAAGGCAAAGCACCTAAAAAACCTAGACTACCTGTAGTAGTCCCAGGTCCTTATGTCCCTCAGCCTCTACCTATAAAACCAGGACAAAGATATTTTGAGTTTATAGATCGGTTTAACTCTAAGGGTTACTGGAAGGGGAACCATGATTTGAAGAGTTTAATTGCATCTTCTTGACTCCTGCACAACAGGCTAAGCTTAGTAATGGTCCATTTAAACACATTATTGCTATGGAGAATATCAAATGCAGCATGAAGTTGGTTCATTGTCTGTGTCTTTCTCGAATATTCACGAATGATCGAGACTCTATTAGTTTCAAGATATTTGGGCATGATGTTTCCTTCACCCTTGAAAACTTTCACATTATGTGTGGTTTGCCGATAACAGCACATAATATTGAAAAACCATTTAATCGAAAGTGCATTGTTCTAAACCGGTATTTTGTTAAGTCTAAGGGTGTGTATATGAAGGATATTCGAGGTTTTATGACTCGTAATGCAATTCCAAAGAATGCTGTGAATTATCCACACGTATGCGAGAATGATGAAGATGCAGTTACGCTTGTGGAAATTTTTATTGTAGAGTCTATTCTGTTTGGGAAAAATAACGATTCATGTGTGAATGAGGAGTATGCATCTATCGTTGAGGACGAGAAGGCTCGTGTTGAATATCCCTGGGGTAATGTGGCTTATGAGAAGCTCATTTATTTATTGAAACATGCATTGGACAAGCAGAACAAACATCATGCAACTGAGTATAAACTTACTGGATTTCCATATTCGTTATGTGTTTGGTTCTATGAGCGCTTCCCAGATGTTCGAAAGAGGTATGTAGCAGAGGATGGGTACCTTGATATGTCTCAGATCCCCAGGATGTTACGTTATGTATGCGTGGGAGAGCCTAAATTTCCTGAACTTTATTATATGTTCAAAACTCATGAAGTAAGTTACTTTTTATTTTGTAATAATATGCTGATGTATTAGTTTTTTTCTTCTCATAATATACTTTTTTGTATTAAATAGAGATATCGCAACTTTAGGGTATTGGATGTAATTCCTACAGAAGAGGAATTGAATTCAATGTCTTTAATTGAGAAATTACCGTACAGTCGGATTCGTTCAAATGTAGATAATGCAGTTCCTTCAACTGGTGAATCACCACTTACTCTGAGTCGACCAAACGAATTGAATCGAAATCCTGTCATTGGTAAATCACCATCTACAAAGAGTCGATCAAAAGAAGTGAATCAAACTCATGACATTGGTGAATTACCACGTTGTCGGAATCAACCAAAAGAACTGAATCAAACTCCTTTTATTGGCGAAGCATCTCATACCAAGAGTCGTTCTACTTCATCTACATCTGACTTTGATGAAGATGAATTACTTGATAAAATATGCTCCGTAAGTTTTTATCTTAAGTTTTTTGGGTTTGTTTTTGTAAAAGTACTACATGTTTTTTGAGCTGAAGTTTTCTTCTATATCTGAATTTTTGTTGTGTTATCTATTGTAGAGGTTAACAACGGAGGTTCAAAGGCAAAATGAAAAAGAAAGAAGCACAATCGTGAATGAAGTTTTTGATAAGTTTAAAATGGAGGAGCGAACTACTATTGTGGATGCGGTTTTTCTAAAAGAGAAGGTAAGCTAATTTATAGAGAAGTCTTTTTATTTGTGCTGATTTTATTTCAGATTAATCATTTTTAGTAATTTTTTTT
>MU782352.1:310306-338316 GCA_026770625.1 Nicotiana glauca | reverse complement strand
GTCTGAGGATGGAATGCTGTGCTCAACTCTACCTGCGTACCCAGCTCCCGCTGAAATGCCCTCCAGAACTGAGAAGTCAACTGAGTACCTCTATCAGAGATAATAGACACTGGGACCCCATGTAACCTGACAATCTCCCCAATAAAGATCCCTGCTAACTGCTCCGATGAGTAAGTAGTACATACTGGAATGAAGTGCACGAACTTGGTCAGCCGATCCACAATCACCCAAACAGAATCAAACTTCCTCGAAGTCCGAGGGAGACCACTCACAAAATCCATAGTAATCCGCTCCTATTTCCACTCAGGAATGACCATACACTGAAGAACACCGCCTGGCCTCTGATGCTCATACTTGACCTGCTGACAGTTGAGACATCGAGCTACATAACTCACAATATCCTTCTTCATTCTCCTCCACCAGTAATGCTATCTCAAGTCCTGATACATCTTCGCGACACCCGGATGAATGGATTACCACGAGCTGTGAGCCTCCCCTAGTATCTACTCTCAAAGTCCATCTGCATTGGGCACGCAAATCCGGCCCTGCATCCTCAACACACCATCACTATTGCACATCCCTGGCATTTTCGTCGTGCTGAACTCTGTCCTTAAGGACAAGCAAATGTGGATCATCATACTGGTGCTCTCTGATGCGGTCATACAAGGAGGACCGAGAAACAACGCAAGCCAACACCCGACTCGGCTCTGAAATATCTAACCTCACCATCCGATTGGACAACGCCTGAACATCAACCGCAAAGGGCCTCTCCCCAACTGGAATATACGCAAAGCTGCCCATACTAACCGCCTTCCAGCTCAAAGCATCGACCACTACATTGGCCTTCCCCGGATGATACAATATGGTAATGTCATAATCCTTAAGCAACTCAAGCCACCTCTGTTGCCTCAAATTGAGATCTTTCTGTTTGAACATATGCTGAAGGATGCGATGATCAGTATACACTTCACAAGAAATACCATACAAGTAGTGCCTCCAAATCTTCAGAGCATAGACTATAGCTGCTAACTCCAAATCGTGCACAGGGTAGTTCTTCTCATGGGGCTTCAACTGACGAGAAGCATATGCAATAACTCTACCCTCCTGCATCAGCACACACCCGATACCAAATCTCGAGGCATCACAATACACAGTGTAGGAACCTAAAGCTGATGGCAGTATCAATACTGGAGCAGTGGTCAAAGTTGTCTTGAGCTTCTGAAAGCTCTCCTCGCACTCCTCGGACCACACAAATAGAGCATCCTTCTGAGTCTACTTGGTCAAGGGCGACGCAATAGAAGAAAATCCCTGAACAAATCGGTGATAATACCCTACCAACCCAAGGAAACTACGAATCTCAGTGGCTGAGGTCGGTCTAGGCCAACTCTGCACCGCCTCTATCTTCTTCGTATCAGCCTGAATACCATCATTGGACACCACGTGTCCCAGAAAAGCCACAGACCTAAGCCAGAACTCACACGTGGAGAACTTTGCATAAAGCTTCTTTTCCCTCAGTCTCTGCAATACTACTCTCAAATGCTGGGCGTGCTCCTCCTGGCTATGCGAGTACACCAGGATGTCATCAATAAACACAATTACAAAGGAATCCAGATACGACCGGAACACGCTGTTAATCAAATGCATGAACGCGGCTGGGGCATTAGTCAGCGCAAAAGACATAAATAGAAACTTATAATGCCCATATCTCGTCCTGAAAGCTGTCTTCATGATATCAGAATCCCTAATCTTCAGCTGGTGATAGCCTGAACGAAGATCAATCTTCGAGAATACCCTCCTCCCTGGAGCTGATCAAACAAGTCATCAATACGGGGTAGTGGATACTTATTCTTCACTGCCACCTTGTTCAGCTGCCTATAATCAATACACATTCTCATTGAGCCATCTTTCTTCTTCACAAATAAGACCGGCGCACCCCACGGTGACACACTAGGATGAATAAACCCCTTATCTATGAGTTCCTGAAGCTTCTCCTTCAACTCCTTCAACTCAGCTGGTGCCATACGATAGGGAGGAATAGAGATAGGCTGAGTGCCCGGCACCAGGTCGATACCAAAATCAATATCCCTATTCGGTGGCATGCCCGGCAGGTCCGATGGAAACACATCCGGAAAATCCCTCACAATGGGAACAAAATCAAGGCTGGGAGCCTCAGCTCCAATATCTCTCACAAATGCCAAATATGATAAGCACCCATTCCCAACTATCCGCTGGGCCTTTAAGAAAGAAATTACCCTGCTGGGTACATAATCAGTCATACCATGCCACTCGATCCTCGGAATACCCGGCATAGCCAATGTGACTGTCTTGGCGTGACAGTCAAGAATAGCATGGCATAGAGATAGCCAATCCATGCCCAAAATAACATCGAAATCAACCATGCTCAATAGCATCAAGTCAACTCGGGTCTCCAGACCCCCAATAGTAACAAGACAGGACCGATACACATGGTCCACAATAATAGTATCGCCCACCGGGGTAGATACGTGCACAGGTAATGCAAGACACCCTCGGGTCGTACCTAAATGATGAGCAAAGTATGAAGATACATAAGAATAAGTGGAATTGGGATCAAATAAAACTGAGGCATCCCTGTGGCAGACTGAAATAATACCTGTGATAACAGCATCCGAAGCAACAACATCTGAATGGCCCTGAAGAGCATAGAATCGGGCCTGACCACCACCCGATCGGCCTCCCTCTCTAGGGTGACCCCTAGCTGCCTGACCCTCACCCCTAGCTGGTGGGGCGGGTGCTGAAGATACTGGGCCAGAAGATGAGGGATGGCCCCTCTGCTGAGATGAACTGGATGCACGGCGGGGACACTCCCTCTGCACATGCCCAAACTCGCCATACTCATAGCAACTCCCGGGTGCTGGGGACTGGGACTGAAGGGAACCCCTTGTGCTAGAGTGGATAGCAGAAGAACTCGGTCGGGATGAACCCTGAACAAATGGGGCATGGGATGAACTCTGCGCTGGAAGTGCACTAAGAGATGGCTGACTCTACTGAGAGCCCTAATAACCCCGACCAGAAGATGACCCATGGTACTCTGAGCGAGCTGGCTGAGGAGGCCTGAAAGAACGACCTCTGCTCTGCTGAACCTGGCCCCTAGACGGAGCACCACTGAAGCTACCTGATCCTCGAGGCCTCTTGGCCTCCCTCTCCTCTCTCTCCTAATGGTGAGCCGTCTCTATGTAACGAGCAATATCCACTGCATCCTCAAAGGTATGGCTCAGGACCCTCTCTCGAGTCATCAGAATACGGATGGGATAAATGAGTCCGTCCACAAATCGCCTGATCCTCTCCTGATCAGTTGGAACCATCCATGGAGCATAACGAGTTAACTCTGAGAATCTTACCTCATACTGCATCACAGACATATCTCCCTAACGAAACCACTCAATCTGCCTACGTAGCTCCTCTCTCTGCAACCGTGGTACCCACTTCTCCAGAAAGATAGTGGAGAACTCCTGCCATGTCAATGGTGCCGCACCTGCCGGCCTCGGCGCTCATATGCCTCCCACCATGTAAAGGCTGCTCCTGAGAACTGAAAATTGGTAAATAATACCCCGTTCGACTCTAGGATCCCCGTTGTCCGAATCATACATCGACACTTGTCGAGAAAACCCTGGGCATCCTCGCCCGGAATACCATTGAAAGTAGGAGGTGAAAGCCTGCTGAACCTCTCAAGACGACGCTGTTCATAGTCTGGCATCACTGGAACCCTATCACCCTGAACCGGGACAACCGGCTGAACTGGGGCAACTGGCTGAACTGGTGGTGCCTCTGGTGTCTGCAGACCCTGCACTAACTGCTTGGGAGTGCGAGCTACGGGGGTCTGATGACCACCCCCGGTCTGAGATGTAGCTGCGGTGGTAGTGGCCGAGACTGCTTGAGCCAGGCCAGTGCAAACTGATAAAATCTGAGCTAGGGCCTCCTGAAGACCCAGAATCACAATAGGCTCAGCTGGTGCCTGAGCAGGTGCTGCTGGAGTCTCTACAGCTGGAGGCTGATCTGGAATGGGGGCAACCGGTGGGTCAACTGCTGCTGCCCCTACTGCTCTGCCTTGACCATGACCATGGCCGCGTCCACGGCCTCTAGTGGGTGGCAATGGTGGTCGTCCGCCACGTCCGGTAGTAAGTGTTCTCGCCATCTGGGAGAGAATAGAATACAGAAGTTTAGTTCTCGGATCAACAAAGTCGCACGACAAGAATTTCAAGAATATAAAGTTTTTTTTCCTAAAGGTTCTGCAGCCTCCCGAGGATAAGTACAAACGTCTCCGTACCGATCTGCGAGACTCTACTAAACCGGCTCATGACTCGTGAGACCTGGTAACCTAGGCTCTAATACCAACTTGTCACGACCCAAACCCTGGTCGTGATAGCGCCCGACACCTTGTTAGGCAAGCCCGACCATTTAACATTTCCATTCCAATTATTAAACTTAAAAATACCAATTAAGCATAAACTCTCGGTTTGTTAATATTAAAATAGTACAGAAACCATAATAACAGTAATAATAACCCAATAGATCTGGCGTCGTAAGTCTGAGCCTCTAGATACAACTGATCAATATCCTATACAAAGGAAAACTAGATGCGGAAGTAAAGGGAAGATAAGAGGAGAAATCGGGTCCTGCGGACGCCGGCAGCTACCTTGATGACTCCGGTACTGAACTGGGCAGCAACAGATAAGCTCAGCTAAGACTCCGGGATCCCTGTATCTACACACAGGGTGCAAGGAGTAAAGTGAGTACTCCAACTCAGTGAGTAATAGCAATAAATAACAACTGAAAATAAGAAATCCTGTAAGAACACTACACAGTTCTAAAACCAACAGTAAATGCAGTAAATATCCGCTAATCAGGGAAAAACTGGTAAACTCCTCTATGGTCCGACAATTACCAACACTGCTTCGGCGCGCAGCCCGATCCACACCTAATACTGCTGCGGCGTGCAGCCCGATCCAATATAATATATATAATGCTGCAGCGCGCAGCCCGATCCAATATAGTATATATAATGTTGCTGCGCGCAGCCCGATCCAATATAGTAGTCGACTGCACTCACTAGGGGTGTGTGCAGACTCCGGAGGGGCTTCTTTAGCCCAAACGCTATAATATTGCGGCGTGCAGTCCGATCCATATAATATATCACTGCGGCGTGCAGTCCAATCCATATAATATATATCACTGCGGCGTGAAGTCCGATCCATATATATACACACTACTACGGCGTGCAGTCTGATCCAATACATGTATATGTATATACTGCTACGGCGTGCAGCCCGATCCGGTATATATCAAATACCCTCACTACGGGGTCCTTGACCTCTCTCAATCAATATAGACTTGGCCTCTCGGGCCCACTCAGCTAAGACAGGGTATTCAACCCTAGGTATTTCTCATTTAGAGTGCAACTTGCTAATACCGGTTCATATTATGTTTTATAGTTTAAGATATGGCTGAGAGTATGTTTTCAAGAGGTAACATGAGGTCAATTAGCTCAACAGGCTCCCCTAAGGGTTCTACAGATCGGCACAAGGCCCCAAACATGGCAACTAGCCCAAAATATACGGATATAAGCTCAGTCTCAGTCAAAAGTACAGTAAGTCATCAATCGGGATGGACCAAGTCCGATTCCCCAGCAGTAACATCACCACTCTCATCACACGGCGCGTATTTCATCTCAATATAGTGCCGCATAGTGCAAATGCGGGGTTTCAAACCCTCAGCATATCATTCATAGCCATTACTCACCTCAAACCGGCCAAAATCCTAGCTCGCCTTGCGCTTTCCTTGCAAATCGACCTCCTCGAGTGTAGAATCTGACCAAAACCACAAGGAATAGGTTATAATAAGCTAATGGGACATAACCCAATTGAAAGAGCTCGAAAAACACCCAAAAATACGAAGTTGGCAAAATCCAAGCCCCGGGCCCACTTCTCGAAAAATTACAAAATTCACATCACAGGATTCCTCGTCTCACCATGAGTCTGTACATATAAAATACACAAGAATCGGAGTCCATTGGCCCCTCAAATCATCAATTTAAACCGTCTTAGGTTCCAAGCCCTAACCTCCATTTTTACCCTTTAATTCCTTGAATTTTCGTGATTAATTCATGTTTTTACACCATAATAACATAATCCGAGTCCAAATATCCATACCTGATGAATCCCCTTCGAATCCTCTTCAAAATCGCCCAAAAATCGCCTAAGTCCGTAGTCCACAATGTTTCTTCTCTTTTTCCAAAATCGTGAACACTGTTCACTTTAACACTGGTTCGATTTCTGCTCCTGCGGTCTCCTGACCGCACCTGCGGTCTCTTGACCGCACCTGTGGTCCCGCTTAGGTAGAAATTTGACCGCTTATGCGGTCCAACTTAAATTACCTGGCACCGCTTCTGCGACCCATCCTTTCGCTTATGCGGTCTCCATCAAACCGCTTCTGCGGTCCTTTAACCGCTTACACGTCCACGCAAAAGCGAATATTCCTTCCGCTTATGCGGAAAAACCCCCTGGCTTCACCTGTTCACTTATGCGGCTCCCCCCACCGCATCTACAGAACCGCTTGAGCGGCTCCTTTTTCACAGATGCGGAAATACCAGAAGCTTGAAAATCTGACTGCAACAAAATCCTAAAATCCCCGTTTAACCATCCGAAATTCACCCCGAGGCCCCCGTGACCTCAACCAAAAGCACCAACACATCCTATAACCTTGTTCAAACTTGTTCCAATCCTCAAAACACGTCAAACAACGCTAAAACAAATAAAATACATCGGATTCAAGCCTAGTTTTCATCAAAACTTCCGAAATGCGCATTCAATCAAAAACCCGACCAAACAATGTCCGAATGACCTGAAAATTTGCAGACACATCTAAAATCACCTAACAAAGCTTCTGCAACTCTCGGAATTCCATTCCGACCCTCGGATAAAAATCTCACCTATCAACCGGAATTCGCCAAAATTCAAACTTCGCCAATTCAAGCATATTTCTACACCGGACCTCCAAATTCAATTCCGTTCACACTCCTAGGTCAAAAATCATCCCCCGAAGCTATCCGAACCACCAGAACTCATATCCGAGCCCTCTAACTATATAGTCAACTTCTGGTTGATTTTTTCACAACAAGCTTCCTTCTAAGAGGCTAAGTGCCTCATTTCCAGCTAAAACCAATCCAACCCTATCCAATCAACTCAAACACTAATATAAAATCATAAAGGGACACAATATGGGGGAAATGGGGCGGTAACTCACGTGACGATGGGCCGGGTCGTCACACCGAAGTTGTTCAAAAAATCTTTAGGACAAAAACTATTGAACCCATCAAACAACTTCAGCTGGCCAGGTGCTGAAGATTTTGAAAATATACTAAAAAACTTCAGCACATTGTGCCGAAGTTTCTTGAAAAAGCTCAAGACAAAAACTATTTAATCCAATATAAAACTTCAGCTGACAAGTTGTTGAAGTTGTTGAAATATACTAAAAAACTTCAGCACATTGGGCCGAAGTTTTTCGAAAAAGATTTAGGACAAAAACTTTAGTATATTTTGGTGTTTTTAAGTTGATACTTATCTTTTTTGCATTTACTGTCTACTTTTTACCTTTTGTCAACTACTTCATCTTTCATTTAAAATTTTCAGGCTGAAGTTATTTTTTTACTATATAAAAATTGTGGGTTTTACTAGGGCTGAAGTTACATTTCTTTTTGCATTTACTACATACTTGTTTTTACCAACTACTTATCTTGTCTCATTCAATTTCTCTAAACGTAAAACAGTAAAAACAGTTGAAAAGTTACTTTTACATTTATAGATATTAAATTTATTAGGTGAACTCTTTGTCTATATTAACAATCTCTTCACTTGAAAATTTCATAGCGATTCCTAGACTTCTATCATATTCCTTAGTCTTTCAGCATTTGTTAAAGAAAATGTCTAGTGCAATCGGAAGTGGTAAGCCTAATATGGATGAAATTATGAAGAAGTGGGAGAGTTTGAAGTGTGAATGGTACAATAACAAGTCTAT
Source organism: Nicotiana glauca (assembly GCA_026770625.1). Taxonomy (NCBI): domain Eukaryota; kingdom Viridiplantae; phylum Streptophyta; class Magnoliopsida; order Solanales; family Solanaceae; genus Nicotiana; species Nicotiana glauca. Next base: position 330,264 of record MU782352.1, on the reverse strand, counting down.
GGCTAATCTTATGCTTTTGTGGAATGAAATAAAGGCTGATTGGGAGAGAATCAGACCAAAGCTATGTGCAAATGAATCATTCCAGAACAGGCTTAACCTGGAACGTAGTTGTGGAGATTATTCAACCTCGTTCGACAAAGTTGTGCAGCAGTTTGATAGTTTTAAGTTTCCCAGCTTGACAGACTATTCCAAGCTACAAAATAAGGTGAGGATGCTTCTTCCTCTTATGGACAGAGTAATCGTCGAACAAAGTCAGCTACGTGATGAATTCGACAAGTTGAAGATTGATCTTCTTGGATTGAGTGGTCTTTTGCCCGACTGCCCTATAGTTATCTCCGATAGTGATGATGATGAGATATTTAGAGAAATTGAGGAGTACTGTGATGGATGATGAGAAGTAGGATGATGATGATGACGACGATGATGACGGTGATGATAATAATGGTGGTGATTTTCAGTGTGTTTTTTGTTAACTTCAGCCTATAGAGTTGAAGTTTTTTATGTTCATTTTGTATAACTTTAACCGAGAGAGCTGAAGTTTTGAAATATGTGTGTTGTTTTCACCTGTTTTTATGTCAATATAATTGTGAACCTCTTTGTTCTTAGCTTTCTATTGCATTATACTTGTTATTTGTTGGTATTTGATTTATACTTCTTAGTTGCTTAGAGATGCTACAACTTTTGTTTGTACATGCATTTCTCTTTTGGGTGTTGTATGCATATGTGTGTGTGTGTGAGAGAGAGAGAGAGAGTTTTTGTATGTGTGTGTGTGTGTTTTTGTTTAAGGATATATATTTAATATACTGTAACCTGAAGTTTTTTCTCGCAGAAGTCATTGCATACGTTTTTAAAATGCAACCAAACATGTAAGCCTGCGCAACAAAAATGAGTGATTTGTACTTTAGTAGTATATAAAATTGTCCAAGAGCTTATTTTTTTTATTCCTATAAAAAAAATCACATTTGAATTATGTCATAAAATAAAGAAAGTCTAAATTCAGACCAAGGATTATTGAAGCTTGGAGTATTTTTCAGTGTGTTTCTTGGAATATGGATGAGGTGCTGGAGAAGACAAGCAAGTTGTTCTGTTATGCCCCACTTGTTTATATCGACTGCATTTGGTAGTCTTGAATGGTACTGATGATTCCGTCGCAGGTATATGCCTCTTCTTTTGTCTTCTTCCTTGTAAAATCTCTACATCGGGAGGTTTTGTGATCTCAGATTGTACATTTTCTGGTATTTCCCATGATTGTTGATCTCCCACGGTATTCACATGTCCTTCATATGTTTTCAACCATGTTTCCCTTGAATACCAATTTGAGCAGTAATCAGATTTCTGCAAATATCTCTTATTAATAGCAGCAATTGCATATGGACAGGGCAATTCATCAAGTTGGAATTCCAGGCAGACACAAGTTCTCTTCTTTAAGTCCACAATGAATTCTATTCCTTCACTATTTATTCTAAACAACATTGAGTCAAGGTTGAACACCTAACAAGGAATAAAAAATTAAAAAAAATTATATTAGTGTATTTTTCCTTCAAAACGAGTAAGTATGAAATTTTTTAAATGTAAGCAATAAATCACTGTAACATATCTAAAAAGCTGAAGTTAACAAATATACTCACAAATATTTTGCAAGCCAAGTCTATCTTCTTAGTCATCTCTTCTTCTTCCCATATTGATACTCTATAAAAATTTTCATTTGCCTTTTTTCTCCGTTCATAAAACCACTCTCCCAGCTTTTCTTGGATGAAATCTAACATTCTTAAAATAGACATTTCTCTCCCTTTTAGTAAAACGGAATTCATTGATTCTACCATATTTGTTGTTGGCATATCATAGCGTCGCCGTGGGAACCACGATCGAGCCCATCTCTTAGGAGGCTCTTCCATTATGTAATTGTATGTTTTCTTGTCAATACTTTTGAGTTGGGACATTAACTGATTAAAATCTTCACGTTTGTATGACCTTGCAGCACTTTGAAAAAGATTTATTACCATGGCCTTTGCATGTCTTTGCTTTAAATTTTTCTCAAAGTGATATAGGCAGATACCATGGTGAGCTTCAGGAAAAACTCTTCTAATACCATTTGCGATCGATTGGTTTCTATCTGACAAGAAAACCAGCTCACAACGGACTTGAATTGATTTTCTCATTTCCCCAAAGAACCAAATGTATGCCTCATTGTTTTCTGACTCTGCCACACCAAAACATATAGGAAAGATTTGATTGTTTGCATTCTTTGATACAGCAACAAATAGAACACCACGATATTTTGACTTCAAAAACGTTGCATCTACTGCAATAACATGTCTACAGTAGGACCAACCAGCTAGTGATGCCGCAGGAGCAAAGAACAAATAAGCAAATCTGTACATTGAAACAAAAAAAAAATCATAAGGTTTGAAGTTTTTCAAATAGTAACATTTGAAACTTCAGGCTGATGGTTAGTATTGTTTTCCTTACCTATTCTGTGCATCTCTTTTTATGCTTGTGTACGTTCCTGGGTTTTTGGCCACCATCATGTGTAGGTATGAAGGAAGAATCTGGTAGTACTCTTCAGGTGTTCCTCTTATGCAAGCAACAGCTTTTTGAATAGCACGCCATGCCTTGTGATAACTAATGTCAATTCCAAATTTCTTTTTCATTTCATTTTCTACAAAGGCTGGTGTAACCTCTATCTTTTTGTCTCGAACATGTTCTATAGTTTGTTCGCTTATAAAATTTGATGTAGCATGCTTCTGATCTGATTTTCTTGCATCAACCGAGCATTCATGGATGTTATGATATTTTATCACCTTGAACAGTGTGGAATTTTTTATTCTGGTAGCACGTACATTCCAACCACATTTGTCCTCGATGCATTTCAACTCGTATCTCTTGGAACATGATCTAACAGCAGTGAATTCAACTTTTTGATTTATCTTCAAACTGCAGAAAAATTTAGTCATGTTTTCTTTGTTCTCAAAGATTGTTCCAACTCTTACTTCCTCAGGCAACGCATCGTGCCTTAGTATTTTACACGGTGGAGATTCTTTAACCTTTCTCCTCACTCTTTTTCTTGATTTCTGACAAGCACAAGAACTTTCAGCAATTTCTTCAATTCTATGTGATGTTATCGGTATAAACTCCATGTTTACTTCATCTTCATTGTTATTTATGATTGCAGAAGGTGAAGAAAAGCTTTGTTGGATTTTGTAGTGGTTGTCGATTTGCATTATTAGCTGTCCTTCTTCTTCTTGGTCATCGAGAAACTGGTATGAATTTATTGGCGGAGGGGCTAATTGTTGCAACACTATGTATTCTGAAGGAGCTGTAATGTTAGAAGGTTGTGGCCCTTTGTCTACTTCCATTATTGGCTGTCGTACTTCATATTCATACTCATCAAAATGCTCCGAATCTATTGCATATGCAAGAGATTGGTTGAATGCTGCTGATTCTGAAAGTTGTATTTTTTCAATGACAAAATGGTAATGCTTGTAGGCTGAATCAGTTGTAAGCAAATGTATACAGGTAGTGAGTTCTTCATCTGAAGTAACAAGCATTCCTTTGCTTATATTTAGTTTGATATCAAACCACACTTTTAATGGATATCTAGTTGAATCAATATTTGTAACTTCACTAATTTTCTTCAGGAAAGTATTGAATGATATGTCCTTATTAAGTAAAATAAGTTTTGTATCATGATCCAAGTATTTGAAATCAGGAGTCCATCTCCCATTGAATGTTATAACAACGCAAATCGAACTCATCCTGCATATTCATGTTTAGTGGCAACTATTAGGAAAGTGAACAGAAGAATTTTCATGTTGTATATGCTGAAATTTTTACAAAAAAAACTAAATCACTTAGGCATCTTCTGCTGAAGTTTTTTTGAAAAAAGATGTATCACATAATTAATCAATTCTGCAAAGAAAACTTCAGCTTATAACTGCTAAAGTTTTTAGAGATAACCTTAATCACTTCATCATATTAGCTGAAGTCTTCTTATCATGATGATTCATAAATGCAGGGGAAAAATACTTCAGCAGGTAAGTGCTGGAGATTTTAGAAATGAACTAAAAAACTTCAGTAGGATGAAGTATATAACTTCAGCTGGTTGGCCGAAGTTTTTTCTTAGTGCATTATGATTTTTTTAAATTAGGCAGTGTAGGAGGAAAACTTTAGACTCCTTCTGAAGTTTTCAAGTAATAAATAAAAAACATCAGCTGCTAGGCCGAAGTTTTTTTAGTGCATTATGATTTTTTAAATTAGCCTGTGTATGTGTAAAACTTCAGCCTCCTGCTGAAGTTTTTGAGTAATAACAAAAAAACTTCAGCTAGTTGGCCGAAGTTTTTTTAGTGCATTATAATTTTTCATTTAGGCAGTGTAAGCGGAAAACTTCAGGCTCCTTCTGAAGTTTTTAAGTAATAAATAAAAAATTATCAGCTGCTAGGCCGAAGATTTTTTAGTGCAATATGATTTTTTAATTTAGCCAGTGTATGTGTAAAACTTCAGCCTCCTTCTGAAGTTTTTGAGTAATAATAAAAACACTTCAGCTGGTTGGCTGAAGTTTTTTTAGTGCATTATGATTTTTTTAATTTAGCTAGTGTATGTGTAAAACTTCAGCCTCCTGCTGAAGTTTTTATGTAATAATAAAAAAACTTCAGCTGGTTGGCCGAAATTTTTTTAGTGCATTATGATTTTTTTAATTTAGCCAGTGTATGTGTAAAACTTCAGGCTCCTGCTGAAGTTTTTGAGTAATAATAAAAAGACTTCAGCTAGTTGGCCGAAGTTTTTTAGTGCATTATAATTTTTTTAATTTAGCCAATGTATGTGTAAAACTTCAGCCTCCTGCTGAAGTTTTTATGTAATAATAAAAAAACTTCAGTTGGTCGGCCGAATTTTTTTTAGTGCATTATGTTTTTTTTAATTTAGTCAATGTATGTGTAAAACTTCAACCTCCTGCTGAAGTTTATGAGTAATAACAAAAAAACTTCAGCTGATTGACCGAAGTATTTTTAGTGCATTATGATTTTTTAATTTAGCCCGTGTAGGAGGAAAACTTCAGCCTCCTTCTGAAGTTTTTAAGTTATTACTTAAAAACTTCAGCTCCTAGGGCTAAGTTCTACTAACATATCACACATTAAATTATAATTCAGTGAATTAATCAGAAAACATTTTGAATTCTGGAGATGAATTTGAATTTGAATATGGAATTTAAATTTCTTCAATGAAATTCGTGAAACAACTCCAATCAATTAATCAGAAAACATATAATTCAAAATCTATTTTGAATACTGGAGATAAATTTGAATACTTACAATGTATTTGAATTTGAATTTGAATATGGAATTTGAATACTTATGAGACGCGTTCTGAGGAGGAACTGACTAATGGAGGAGATACGGAAGAGAAGTGTAATTTGAATATGTGAATACGGAGGAGAGACGCATTTTTATATGTTTTGGAAGGGCTATAATGGTCATATTAAGACAGATTTTGTATTAATTGGTTACGAAATAAATAATTTTTAAAAACAGGGTATAGGTTAAAACGTGGCATAAAAATAGGGTACCGCTGCAAATCGCCCACAAATATCGTCGTTGATGTGCATAATGATTGAAAGGCCATCACCCATTAAAGATGTGGGCTTCTTGGCCGGGCTAAGGGGGCTGGGATCTGGGCCGAAGCTTCTCTTATTCGTTTTGTGTGGTTAAAATATCATGGTATAGCCAGTTTTTTACACTGATCAATAAGAAATAGCCAGCGTTTACCAAGTCAATAAAAAATAGCCACTATTTTGCTGTAACAGGAACCAATCCAGTATAATATACGGGAGTTCTGGTGCATTTGTGTACGAACTCCAGCATATTATGCTGGACCGGTATGCTTTGCTAACTCCTGTAAAATTTGCGGGAGACTGGAGCACCAGTGCTCCAAACTCCAGTATATTATACTGGACAATTATACTTGCTGGAACTCCCGTAAAATTTGCGGGAGTTCCAGCATAATTATGCTTGAACTTCCGTAAAATTTGCGGGAGTTCCAGCATAGTTATCCTGGAACTCCCGTAATATTTACGGGAGTTCAAGCATACTTATGCTGGAACTCCCGTATAATTTGCGGGCGTATTTTTTCGGATTTTGAACAGTGTTTTCGCTCAAATTTAAAGTGGCTAAATTTCGATGACTTTTGAAACTTGGCTATTTTTCAACGACCAGTGGTAAATCTGGCTATTTTTGAATTTCTCCCATTTGTGTGTGTAATTGACTAGTTTCTGCTTTAAATTTAAGTATAATAAAAGAAGTAAATTGTTGGTTTTAGAAATAAATTTAAAATTAAGTTTCAAATTTTGTATAATCTATGTTATTATAAAAGCATGAACACAGTATTGATTGACCAAAATAGCCTTAAAATATTGTTTTCATAAAACAACTAATGTAGGATATAACTGTAATATTGGACAGAAACCTTTTTCTATTGGGTGTCAATTCCTTCCCTTAAGCAGCGAGTAATTAAAACTTCAAAGTAATTAGTAAATGAGTTAGCATCAAACGGTGATAAAACAAACTACTTTTGCACTATATACAATTATTTATCTGCTAGATTCACCAAATTACTCTTTTTTTAAATAAAAAAATAAGTTCAATTAAATTCGCTTTGCGAAAAGTACTATATATTATTATTCTTATATAGTATATTAGCGGTAATTTTCTTTGTTAGGGTCTATTTGAACAATTAGTTTGACATTATTTTTACTATATTAAAAGCAAGAAGGCTCTTAACGAAATGTCGTTCGCCTTTTTTATTATTTAAAAATAAATTTTACATTGGATAAAATTGTAAAATAAAAAAAAATTCCTTATATTTAAGAGTTCTAAATTAAAAAAATCTAATATAATTTAGTATTTGATATCTTCTCCTAATAAGGATACAATATATTAAGACATAAAATAATACAAAAAAGTAAGAGGAAAGATTTTCGTTGGTTTCCAACAAGGAAACTTCACGTTTTATGTGTTTTTTTTTTCTTTGTCCCTATTTATCATAAAAACCAATTTTTCCTTTCATATGATTTATTTGTTGTTTTTAAAATTTAAATTATAAGTACTTTCTTAGAAGCTTGGTTGTTAAATTTATTAAAATTTACTATGGCATTAGATTTTGAAATAGTAATTATTGTTGAAAAAATAATAATCATTAATTTTTGATAAGAAATTAATTATCATAATTTAATTTACAAAATTACCTAAATTACCTCAATGCTTATGTTAAAATAAATATATGGAAAATGACACTTATTTTTTGGTTAAACAAAAACTAATATTATTACTAAGAAAATTTGCTACATAATTTAATTTTACAAAACAAGAATTATTTAGTATTTTCATCTTGTATCTAATAGGATTTTTTTATAATATATAACTGATTCTGTCACTAAGTAGAATTAACGATGAATTTTGTTATTTAACTACATAATTTATCTATCGCTAATTTTTCTTCTCTTTGTAGTTAACTTGTCTTAGAATACATGGAACCTAAATGACTATTTTGATACGAAATCAATATAAAAGAACGAGATATATAATAACACTAAACTTTCAAGATTATCTTGGTTGTTGTCATGCTTAGATAGAACATCCACTATTTTTTTTTTACTAAGTAGGCTCAATATTTTTCATATCAAGAGCTTATATTTTTAAAAATCTTATTGTTAAGGGCTGATATTTTTCATACTTTTATACGGATCGATAGAAGGTACACACGCATCGCGCATATCCTAGCATCAAGACCCTTAGCAAAATATTTTTCGTATTTTTTACCCTTTAAAAATAGATTTTATATATATAATTTTTTTTTGATAATTAAATTCTTTTATTAATCACCAAAAGTATTTACAAAGCAAAGCATAGCTAACACAGCTTGCTAATCTTTTGACTACTTCTTCTACTAACTGTCTAGAAATTTAAAGTGTATGCATATTGTCTATTTCTAGGAGTAACTCTAGCACTAACTACAAAAACTATATCTCTTGCTATTTGCTCCTCTTTTCTGTACTTCTTCTCAAACACTTTTCTGTTTCTTTCAATCCAGATATGATACACAGTTTCTGCAAATATCATTCGGAATGTCATTGCATATACAGACTTCCCTTTAGCTTGCCTTATGGTCCATTGAAGAAACTGTTGCCAGCTTCCATTTCCAGGTTTCTGCTTTCCAATCCATCTGCACATCTTGCTCCACACTTGAGTTGCATAGTCACATTGCCAGAATAAGTGATCTCTTGTTTCATCTTGTTGCTTACACATCACACATTCAGGTTCTATACTGATCTTCCACTTTATGAGCCTGTCACAAGTCATTAATCTGTCTTGTAGCAATAACCACATGATGAATTGTTCATTTGGCCTTGCTGCATTCTGAAACACTAGTGTCTTCCATTCCATTCTGCTGTAATCTCCCAGTAAGTGTAGATATATTTGTTTGATCACACTCATCTTCCCATTCTATGAGAGCTGCTCTCCATCAATTATTCTATATGCCTCAATCACTTTCCTTACCATCCAACTTGCTTGTTGGGGAATTGCCATTGTCTTGATTTGTTGTTGCTTAACATAATAAACATGAATCCATTTGATCCATAGCTTGTCCTCCTTATGTGCTAGATCCCAGCTTGTCTTTGCAATAGCTGCCTTGTTTCATAGCTTCAGGTTTATTAAATTGAGTCCTCCACCTGCCTTTGGCCTGCAGACTTTATCCCATGCTACTAAAGCCTTTTTTGTAATCTCATTTGCCCCAAACCACACATATGATCTACATAATCCTTCTACTATCTTGATCACCTTGGCTGGAAGGATGAATATCTGTGCCCAAAATGCTTGCACCCCAAACAGAACACTCTGAACTAGCTGCATTCTACCTGCATAGGAGAGAGTCTTTGCTGTCCAGGAGGTAATTTTCTTAGTCATTTTCTCAATCAGTGGCTGACATTGCATAAGGCTCAGCTTCTTTGTAGAGAGAGGGATTCCTAAATATTTGAATGGGAGGTCTCCCCTTTTAAGGCCCGGACACTGTATTATTTGTTGTCTTTCTATTTCTTCTTCCCCGACCACGGCCATGACCACGACTGGGGTCACGACCTCTTCCACGTCTAGCTTGGTGGAAGTTCGTCTCATTCACTTCAGGAAATGGACAAGAACCAGTAGGTCGGTTTTCATGGTTCTTCATTAATAGCCCATTATGCTGCTCGGCTATAAGAAGATATGAGATAAGTTCAGAATACTTTTTAAATCCCATCTCTCGATATTGCTGCTGTAGGAGCATATTCGAGGCATGAAAAGTGGTGAAAGTTTTCTCCAAAATATCATGATCAGTCATATTATCACCACATAATTTTAATTAGGAAATAATTCTGAACATAGCAGAATTATATTCACTGATAGATTTAAAATCTTGTAGCCTTAGATGAGTCCAATCATAACGTGCCTGTGAAAGAACGACCATCTTCAGGTGGTCATATCTATCTTTCAAATTATTCCATACTAGATCTTTAACAGTAAGATATTCCATTTTCAGGCCCTCATCAAGGTGATGGCGTAGGAATATCATTGTTTTGGTACGGTCTTGATTTGATGCCTGATTTTTATCCTTGATGGTGTCTGCCAGACCCATCGCATCAAGATGAATTTCAGCATCAAGCACCCAAGACATGTAGCTTTTGCCCGATATATCCAGGGCTACAAATTCAAATTTAAAAAGATTTGACATTATATAGAAAAAGAAAGTTCGTACCTCAGATACTTTCAAAGTATTTGCTCGAGATGGCAGAATCTTGTGCTGATAACGTGTTATAAAATAAAGACTATAATGTAAAGACAAGTATAGAGAGAAACTAATATATTATTCGAATTCAAACTGATGTACATAATGAACTGAAAACTCTTCTATTTATAGAAGAAAGGAAGTTGCTGTGTAAGCTGCTACTGCAAGCTGCTGTGTAAGCTGCTACTACAACCTGCTGTGTAAGCTACTATAAGCTGCTGTGTAAGCTGCTACTCCAAGCTGCTGTGTAAGCTACTACAAGCTGGTGTGTAAGCTGCTACTATATCCGATATGGATAATCTTATACTAAGAGTAATGTTTATCCATAACGGAGTACTGAAAGGATAAGCTCATTATACCCGCTATGGATAATCTTCTACCGGGGGTAATGTTTATCCATAACCGGATACTGAAAGGATAAACTTATTATACCCGGTATGGATAATCTTCTACCAGGGGTAATGTTTATCCATAACCGGGTACCGAAGTGATAAGCTTCTTCAGGAGGCTTATTTCCAATAGAGTACTAAATAGATAAACATATTTACGGCGGAGTCCCATATAGATAAGCTTCTTCAGGAAGCTTATTTACAACGGAGTATGAACATCCATAATATAATATATTTATAACATATGGAACTATTCTTTTCTTATTATTTTGTTTATTTAACTATATTTATATTAATAACAAGTCTTAATATATTTTTATTTTAGGTTTTAAATTTTAACTAAATAAAAATAATAGGCATAATTAAAGCCTTTCATATAGAAATATTTATAATTTCTTCTCTATTTAAAGTAATACTAATGGTAAATTGAATCTTAGTAATATCTTGTTTCGTAATTTGATGCTCAAAAGTACTTTTTGAAAAAATTGACCTTAACACATTCAGCTTATCAAATACTAAAAGATTTCTCAAATGAATTAAATAAATACAAATTACTACTGTTCAAAATAACTATTTTGGCAAAATATTTATCAAAATAAGCAGTTTTTAGAGGCTTGGCTAAATATGTAATATCTAATTCAGCTTTTTCAAATGAAAATTACATGCTAGAACACCATTAGACGAGCCTACTCAGAGGCGGCTCTAACTATATAGGGGGTAAGGCAAGTGCCTTAGGCCCCCAATTTTGGAGGGCCCCTTTTTAAAAAAAAAAAAATATATGTATATATAATATTTTTATACTTTTTAAATAAAAAAATTTAATATATTAATAAATTAAAACTTAAAATAATAAAAAGTATAACTGTCACTTTAATTTAATTGGACAACTCTACTTTTTATTCTTCACAATAATTGACATTTGACCAACTCCTCAATCCCTAAGTTCCCAACGTTACAATCTTCTCTTTCTTTCATTTCATTACAGCTTTCTTTCTTTATTTAATATCTCTTCTTCTTTTCTTTCTCTACTATTCAATTTTCATCCTTCATTCTTCTCTCTTAATCTCTTTAATTCTTTCATTCCAGCAGAAGAGACATACGACATACCTTTCTTCTCTCCTTATTCTTCTTTCTTTATGATTTATGTTCAACTGTTACCTTCTTAATTTTTTGTACTAGATCTAGATTCAGCCAACAACTGGATATTTTGGAATTGGAATCAAGGACTCAAAGTCTTCAAATTTCTTGAGCCGCCTCTGATTATCGGGTAATATTATTCTAACTTTCTAGTATTATTTTTATTGGATACTTATTATTTTATTAATTCTAATTTGTACATATTATTTATTTATTTTTAGAATATAAATATGTCAACAAGAAAATATGCATCCGGTTATTCAAAAATTCAAAAGAAAAGAAAAGTTGAAAATTTAATAAAATCTCAGAAAGGAGCTCTTGACAAATTTTTGACAAACAATAAAAAAAATAAATCGCAAAATATAGGAGAATGTTCTGTAGATGAACAAGTCACTAACTTAGTTGAGTCAGATAATAACAAAATCCAAATTGAAGAAGAAGAAGTTTATGAAAAATCTGACGAAGATTCTCAAGAATATCAAGAACTAATAAATGAATTAAATAATAATATTCATAAAAATATATATGATCCTAGTCAATGGACTAATATTGATACAAAGTTGAGAGATTTATTAGTAGAAAAAGGACCAACAAGAATTACTGATATAGATTTTCCAAAGGATAAATCCTTAAGGCACTTTTCTACTACACATTATTTTCAAAAATTAGCAAATGGAGAAAAACATGAAAGAAGATGGTTGGTTTATTCCAAAGATTTTGATAGAGTATTTTGTTTTTGTTGCAAGCTATTTAATACAAATTCTAGTGCTAATATTAGTAAACTAGCTAGTGAAGGTAGTAGAGATTGGAAAAATATTAGTACTAAGCTTAAAACTCATGAAACAACGAGCGAACATATTATTAATATGAGTTCATGGATTGACTTAGAAATGAGATTGTGCAAAAATAAAATAATTGATAAAGATATGCAAGACCAAATCAATAGAGATAGAGAGCACTGGCAAAATATATTGTCAAGAATTATTGCCGTCATAAAAACTCTTGGTAAAAATAATTTGGCATTTAGGGGAAAAAAAGAAAAAATTTATCATGAAAACAACGGAAATTTTTTAAGTATTATTGAAATGATTGCAGAATTTGATCCTATCATGCAAGAACATATTCGGCGAATTAAATATGATGAAATTCAAAATCATTACCTCGGACATAATATTCAAAATGAATTGATAAATTTATTGGCAAGTGAAATTAAGAATATTATTATTGGAAAGATTAAAGAAACAAAGTATTTCTCAATCATACTTGATTGCACCCCGGATATAAGCCATCAAGAACAAATGTCTTTTATATTACGAAGTGTGGATATTTCATCAACTCCAATAAAAATTACTGAATATTTTTTAGAGTTTTTAAAAGTGGATGATACAAGTGGAAAAGGTATCTTTGAAGTTATTCTAGATGAAATAAAAAATATTGGACTTGATATTGATAATATAAGAGGACAAGGATATGATAACGGATCCAATATGAAGGGAAAACACCAAGGAGTGCAAAAAAGACTTCTCGATATAAATCCTAGATCTTTTTATACACCATGTGGATGTCACAATCTAAATTTGGTACTTTGCGACATGGCTAACTCTTGTACGAAGGCAATATCGTTTTTTGGAGTAGTACAACGTATATATTCATTATTTTCTTCTTCCACTAAGCGGTGGAAAATTTTAAAAGATAGTGTACCCAGTCTAACTCTTAAATCATTATCACAAACACGTTGGGAAAGTCGTATTGAAAGTATTAAAGCAATAAGATTCCAGGCTCCGCAAATAAGAGATGCTTTAATAAAATTAGTAGAAGTTAGTGAGGATCCAAAAACAAAAAGTGAAGCAAGTTGTCTAGCAACTTATGAGCTTGAAAATTTTGAATTTTTATTGGGCATGACTATTTGGTATGATGTATTATTTGCTGTTAATTTAGTTAGCAAAAGTTTACAATCAAAAGATATGCTTATTGATGTTGCCATATATCAACTAAGAGGTCTAATTTCTTTTTTTGAAAAATATAGAGAGGAAGGATTTACAAATGCCATAATTTCAGCTAAGGAAATTGCATTTGAGATGAATATAGAACCTGAATTTCGTAATAAACGTGTAATACATAGAAAGAAACAGTTTGATGAGAATGTTGATAATGAAATCACAAAGTCTCCTGAAGAATCTTTTAGAGTTGATTACTTCTTATATATAGTAGATCAAGCCATTTTTTCACTTCAAAATAGATTTGAACAGTTTGAAGTATATGAAAGTATCTTTGGTTTCCTATTTAATGGTAAAAATTTGAGATCATTAGATGATGAGAAATTGAAGAAATGTTGTCTTAACCTTGAAGGTTCCTTAAAACACAACAATCGCTCAGATATTGATGGTTTAGACTTATTTTTCGAATTAAAAGTATTAAGAGAAATACTAGAAGTAGAAGGTAATACTCCAATCGATATACTTAATCAAATAAAAAGACTTGATTCTTTTCCAAATGCTTATATTGCTTATAGAATAATGTTAACAGTTCCTATAACAGTTGCTTCAGCAGAAAGAAGTTTTTCAAAATTAAAATTGATAAAATCTTATCTAAGATCAACAATGTCTCAAGAAAGATTAAATGGCTTGGCTATATTATCAATTGAAAAGGAATTACTAAAAACAATCGATTATAATAAAGTTATTAACAACTTTGCATCTCAAAAAGCTAGAAGAATAGATTTTAAATAAAAATATATAATATAATATTTTTATAAATATTTAGGCCCCATATTAAACTTTCGCCTTAGGCCCCATTTACACTTGAGCCGCCCCTGAGCCTACTGACCAAGTTGTAGCAAATATGGATGGTATGAAGACCACTAAACAGCTTTTCAATGTTCATTGGAGACCTCAACAGGAAAAAATAAAAAATTTGACGTCTGTGAAAAAATTGGAGCATGTTATAATATGGAGAACCATTAAGTTTCGGAAAATTTGACAATGCCAATTGAGATAAATCAGAAAAAATTGAAACAAATTCTACTATAGCTTCAAACGTTATTTATATACTTATTACTGGTATATAATAAATATAATATATGTATATAACAGTTCAGTATAGTATATTACTGATAAACTATACGTACTTAAAGAATACATGTGATATATTACTCCCAATGTAAAAGGTATATTAATGGGCGTATTAAGTGCACTCTATTCCAGTGTAATTAACCGAGTTGTGTGTCAAAATTTATACCATTAATATATAAGCATTATCCGAGAGGTAATGCAAAATAATAGTCATTGTTTCACTATATGGATCCAGAATTCGAGACGTGTGTCAATTGTTCCTATTTCAGCCACAGTATCTGAAAGTGCTTTCAAAGAATAACGAGCCTCATTTGTTTGCATTTAATGGAGATCTAAATCTTAATTATTCAAATTTCAGATATTAAGTGCATTTATTTTTAAAGTCTGAATCTTAATTATTAACTGTATTTATTTTTTTACTTCACAACCACTTAATAAGTCTGTATGATTAAGATCTACAACAGAGACTTAATTTCATTAAGATGATATCACATACTCATTATTAACTGCTGCCACCGACTACCATTATCAACTACCACCATGCCACTACCACCACCATACTCAACCACCACTACCACTACTACCCCCACCATCATCATCCTCAATCATAGCCGCTACCATTATCAACCATCACCAACTACTATCCCCATTACTCCGACCACCACTATTTTTACCTACAATCAACACTCATTCACCTCAACTACCACAACTGACCACCACATCACCATCAACAACCAAAGTTCACATTGTCCATCGTTATAACCTACCATCACCCACCCACCACCTTCCTCAGTCACAACTACTATCACCTCCCATCATTATTAACTATCACCATTCATCACCACCATCCTCAATCATAATCGTCACCACTATCAATCAGCTACTAGAATGAATCACCATCATCAACCAAAACTACCACCAACCATCGCCTCTATCGGCATTCACCCGTTAGCCATCACCACCAACTATCATATTTTAAAAAATTATAAATTTTATTGATAGAATATTAGATTAGTTAGTAATCCCTCCGTTTCAATTTATGTGAACCCATTTGACTGGGCACGAAGTTTAAGAAAAGAGAGAAGACTTTTGAACTTATAGTGTAAAATGAAACACATATATATTATGTGGCTATGAATCATTGCATAAAGGTAAATTGTTTCCAAATAAGGAAAGAGGCCATTCTTTTTGACAAGAACCAAAAAAGAAATAGGTTCACATAAATTGAAACGAAGGGAGTATTTTATTTGAATTTTCACATAAATTGAAACGGAGGGAGTATTTCATTTGAATTTTATGTTAATTAATTTTCAAATAAAGATAAATTTATCCATTCAGATGTTAAAAATCAAACAGTCTTAACTATTTTTATTCAGATCATAATACACATCTTAATATATTCAGATATGTATTCAGATTCAGATGTTATAATCTTGATACACATCTTGATATTCAGGTGTGTATTCAGATTCAAATGTCCTAATCTTTAAAAAAAAAAAATGAGGCCTAAGACACAAGTTGCTGGAACAACATTGAAAATGCTAATTTGTTTTAGGGATTGAATTAATACGGAGTGAGAAAATCAAGCCATAAAAGAGGATGTAATCACATATTAAATGGAATTTTTTTATTTTATGTCTCACACAACTATCGCTAGTTGTAAGAGGCCTCTTTTTTGTCTCATAACTGTGTGGTCCCAGAATTTGTGGACTCAAATGTATAAGATATGAGTCCACAAATATGCGAGATAAAAAGAGACCTTCACTCGCTTAAATGGGTCATGGCAAAGGTCTGACACAAGCGGAAGCGATGCTAGAGACAAAGTGCAAATTTGTCATGTTACTGGTATCTAGGAACGTGCGTTGCATATTAATAATGACACGTGATGATTTAAATATTTATTTATATGAAAGACCAATAAAATTTAATTAATGAGAGAAATTTTATGTATAATAATACAACAATCATCTAAATACCAAAAAAAAATTCATTAGCATAATACATGAATTTAAAATAAAAGGATATCATCAAAACTTACACAAATGATTAATTTTGTCATGTTTGTTAGATAATTATATATTATAGTTTAAAAGTAATAAATGTGATGGTATGTTAACGAACACTTCTTTGTGGACAATATTTTTTTGTGTATGTTTCCTCCTAATGCTTTGGTTGCTCTACCTTAACCAAAACTCTTGTTGTCGATTTTGATATTCCTCTTGAAAGTGCAACGTATTGTTATTCGTGCAATAAAACATATTGCAATAAATATAGTCCAATATTTAGGATGTTTGTCCCTGTGCTATATTTATTATATTTGCAAAACACAAACATACTAAAAATTATTTTCATACAAATTTAAAAGGAAATTCCTTAGTTTCGAAAAACGAAAGTTGAATTTAAGGATAAGCATATATTTAGAAGCACACTGACCACTATCATAATTTTTGTATGTATGACGTTATTATCAAAACTTCTATATACCATTTGTGTGTTGTATACATGTAATTTTTGACCTCTCCAAGATTTTACACATTTTTAGAGTAAATATTTAGTTTAGGTTTAGTGTCGCTATTCTAAATAGTTTTGACTCTTTTACGTTATTTTATCACCAAAAAAATAAAAATTACAAAAATATTTTTGTTTTAACGGTAAGTTTTATTTTTAATAGTCATTTCTTATCACGACCCCAAATTCCGGTCGTGATGGCGCCCAACACACTGCTAGGCAAGCCCGACCAATTTACCAACCTTAATTCTTTTTATGTAATTCATGATTCAATTAACACAATTAATTACTAAGTAATAACACTGAAAGTCTGAAATGTAGTTAAACATGCGGAAAACCCAAGTGGAAATACTACTACACCGCCCGAATGATCAGGTGTCACAAGTCTAAGCCTCTAATACACGAGTGTCAACCTACTACATATTTTTCTAAAGAAAATGCGTAATAAAACAAATAGGATAGATGGGAAGATCAGGACTGCGAACGCCATGCAGCTACCTTAATGCTCCCGGATACGATGCTCGACATAGATAGTCTCACTCAGCCTCAGTAGGTACACCTGTATCTGCACACGAGGTGCAGGGAGTAAAGTGAGTACTTCCAACCCAGAGAGTAATAAACATAAATAAAGGCTGAGAGTAAGAAATCCTAAATAGGCACAAGATAAGCTATAATCACAACAGTTCACCAGGTAACATCAATTAAGATAACCAACGAAATTAATAATGCTGCAACAGAGAAATAAATAATGACAGTCAAATATGCAATGCAGCACATAAACCGGTACTCTCTAGTACCCACTGCGGCGTGCAGCCCGAGCCATCCATTTATTTATCGTCGACGGCGCTCACTGGGGGTGTGTACAGACTCCGGAGGGGCTCCTACAGCCCAAGCGCAAATATCAAGCCATCTCGTGGCATCAAATCTAGGCCCTCGGCCTCATATCAATATCAATATAATACCGCTGCGGCGCGCAGCCCGATCCCATAAATATAATACCGCTGCGGCGCGCAGCCCGATCCCATAATCAGTCCAAAATCACATAAGCCTCTCGGCACAATAGCAAATAAATTATTCAGCCCAAACTTCATTAGAAATATTATTTAAGTCCCAAGTTTTGAGAAAAGTGGCTGAGTTTGCAAAACAGTATTAAATACTAGGACTGAGTTCAATTTTTTTGTACACATGGTAAGAAACCAGTAAAACAATCCCTGAAGGATTCAAACAGTTGGCACGAAGCCCAATTATGATAATTAATCCATTTATTAGGATGTCAATTCAACTCCAAGCAATTAGGTAGTGTTTTCATTAAGCGGGGACCAAGTCACATTCCCCAATAGTGCTCTAACCCATGCCCGTTATCCGGCGTACAAGTCACCTTAATATAGCACTATGATGTGCAAATTTGGGGTTTCAAACCCTTAACACAACATTTACATCTATTACTAACCTCAAACCGGCTATTTCTTTAATTCGCGACGCCTTTGCCCTACGAATTGATCTCCATGTGTGTCGAATCTATCAAAATCAGAACGAATACGTCACAATGCGTTATGGGAACAAAGCCCATTCAAAAGAATCAAAAAATATCAAGATTCTCGAAATTAGCAAAAACCCGAGTCCCGGGCCCATGTCCCAAAATTTAGAAATTTTTACATCAACGTGTTCCTTATCTCCCCACGAGTTTAACCATACCAAATTTAACAATTTTCCATATCGTTTCGACCTTCAAATCCTCAATTATATCCATGAGGGTTTCTAAGTTTTTCTCCCTTAAATTCATGGATTAACAATAAAACTTGTAATAGATTCGAGTAATATAACCAAAATTGAGTTAAGAACACTTACCCCATTGATCTCTATGAAAATCAGTCCAAAAATTGCCTATCCGAGCTCCAAATCGCAAAAATAGAAAATGGGTTCGAAGTCCCATTTCCAAAACTTAACATTCTGTCAGGCACTGTTCACGTCACTGTTCACGCCACTGTTCACGTCACTCCGAGACACATCTGAAACACTCTCGAGCCCTCGGGGCTTCTAACCAAACACATACTTGAACTCAACAACATCCTACGAACTTAACCGTGCGATCAAATCGCCAAAATAACGTCATATACCACGAATTAAGCTTTAAAATCCAAGAATTCTTTCAAATTTCATAAAACATCAAATTTTCCATTTTGAGTCAGAAACACGTCAAACGACGTCCGTTTTCAACCGAACTTTACATAAAGTGCTTAAACCATATATAAGACCTGTACCGGGTGCCTCAACTAAAATACGGGCCCGATACCATCACTTTCTAATCAAATTTTATTGGCGAAATACATAAACGGACCTTCAAGTTGTCCTCAACGGTCAGTCAGACACCTCAACTAAACCCTTTACCATTTAGACACTTCAAGTGCACTAAAGTGCGACCTCGTAAACCCTTCGCGCTAACATGGCAAAGTGTGTGCTTTACACTTAATTCTAAGCGCGTGAAACCCTCAAAATTGAGGTTTTTTTTCTTTTTTCTTTTAAATTTAACTTTATTTAATGTGGGCTCCATTATATTTTATTTTCCACATATTAATTTCACTTCTTCCCAAAATATTCCATCTTTACCAAACCTCTTCTTTTCGCCATTAATCCACCCCTCCGACATACTCCGGCCTATAACCTCCAGAGCTACTCCGGTCGTAGGTGACGCCACTACATAAACTCACCGGCGATTTCATCACGTCGAAAAAAATCGGACACCGGAAGAAACTCGGCAACGATATGTACAAATCATCCCTCCGCATTTCTTTTGTTGCCTTTGAACTGTGTGTTTTAGAGAGAAAATTGCAAATACGCAATATCTGTTTGTTTGGTGGGTCAACTTTTTAGAGAGAGATGAAATAGGAAGAAGGGGTATGTTGGTTTGAAGGAATAGGAAGAAGATGAAGGGGTGGGGTGGCACTGGTTTTAGGCGGAAGAAGAAGATGATGAGAGAGGGGAGGAGGGGGTGGGGTGGCGCTGGTTTTGGGCGGAAGAAGAAGATGATGAGAGGGGGGAGGAGGGG